>JAQIWT010001021.1:0-13003 GCA_034696485.1 Isohypsibius dastychi | reverse complement strand
AAGAAAATTCGTTGCCCAGATAATTCGTTGTCCAGAAATTTAAAATTCCCAAGAACTAAAAAAACTGCGAGGGCACTGCCCCCGCAATCCCCACGCTGGGGCTGCGCCCCGAGCCCCTGCCCTGCCTGAATCCCATTTTTCTCCACGAAAACCGCTGTAAAAACGGTCAAACCTACTTCCATAAGAAGACCTACCCCCCCCCCCCCTCCCACACACACAAATAGTTTTTTCTGGCGTTATTCGTCGAGCTAAATGCGGAGGCATCAGTACAGTTCGTACTTGGGGTAAGTACGAAAACTCTGGTCTACGAAATACGCGGACAACGAAAGGTAATGACGTCGAAACTTCCAACAACCAAACTAACATTTTTCAACTACGAAACCTCTTGCCTACGAGGTCAGCAAAAAACGTGATTTCTTAACTACGAAAAGTATGGCAACGAAAGTTCTACTTCGAAAGTTCTCACTACGAAAGGTGGCCTACGAAAAGTCATGGCACGTGACATTTGTACATGGTGTAAAACGGGAACTCAATTTCGTTCATGCAAAGCCGAACGCGAATCTACGCAGTAACGTTAAGCTTTTGGTCTTACTTGGCTGTGCTCTTTTGAGAAGTATGCCTTCGCAATAGTTTGATTTATACTCCACTCAGGGATATGAGACTTATTCAAGACATATGAAAGGGCGTAAACTAGATCATCGCGGATCGTATTCGCTTGATTTCATTTCTTCAGATTTTTTCCTGTCTGTGTGGGTGTGATCCGTTGTGGAAATGCAGGATTTAAGGGTGGTTTCGACGAAACATAACAACCAAACATGATTGAAACCGAAAATTTCGAACCCTGGGAAACCGTCGCATTAATGGTTTTCATGGATTTTCGCATGCAATACAATACATTCATATGCCAAATCGAACCGAACATGTGAACAAAATGCTACCGAGAATATTGATCGAAAACGCGCGTACACAACGGTATTTCTATGCGAAAAAGTAAGAAACCGGGCAGTCCATCAAATCATGTCCAAGAAAGTTTCCGTTAACAGTTAATATCTTTGTCTTCCGGTTATTGGTTTTTCTCTCCATATTCTGTATAAACGTCAAAATTTGACATAGTTTTCCATATTATTTTACATTGTCATTCAGGGTTACCATCCAAAACTTCTCGAGTAGATCTCCCAGGAGAATCTTCGATTCTATCGTCGGTGGAACGAGAATTTCAGCAGGCAAGATCAAACTTGGACGAGACGGAACTTTATTCCAGACGACCCAGTTTTCCCCAAACCTTTCTTTCACATCCGGAATCAGCATTTTAGTCCGAACAGCTAAAAGACACAAATCCTGCAGTCTGGGGACACTTCGATCTTTTAATTCTGGAATGACCCCAGTGCTAATAAAGGTCATCATGGCAAGGAATGAAGTAGGGCATGAATCCGTGGAACGGCGAATCATCTCTGCGAGCAAGGAAGCTTGACTTTTCATCGAATCTGGGATTGGCTTGGGTTCTTTTTCTACGTGCTTGTTTCGATACTCGATATCTTCCATTTTCAGCTCAGGAAAAGTGAGTACGATTCCTCGATTGAAAAAGACATATGGGATCAAGAAGAGAAAATCAAAATGCCGACGTTGAATGGCCAACATGAACGCTTCTGGTGGTGGGGCCAGACAACCTTTGGCACAAAGGAACTGGTCTCACCCCATGTGTCAAAAAGCTATAAAGAAATAACATTTAAATGAACTGCTGGATTTAGCAAGATACTGTACTCGACGAAAAACTTTCAGCACTATATAACGTATGCGGTTGAGTGCACGATAATCACAAAAGAGCTGATTGCAAGAGGTTTAAATCTTGCGAATTCAAAGATGATTCCAACTGATGAACCATATTCTCTCCAGAAAGCATTGCTTCCTGAGCAATCGGTTCTGTACATACGCTACTACCCTACATTCAATGACGAACCTCAGAATCGGAATCTGCCCGGACGCAACTCGCGTAATACCAAACAACCAGGTAGCCATACGAAAGAGACGATGTGCCCGATACTCTTCGAGAATCTCGTCTGCATCGAAGAGGTTCATGTCAGCCAGAAGTCCCACTTTCTCTGCGTGGCCCATGTACTTCACCCCGAGAAGAATGGACAGAATTTTCTGGTAAGTATTATGGTCGTGTTCGCCTCGCCCCTCCCCATCGACTGGTTTTTGTCGTGGAATTTCAACTCCGTGGGCCACTAGAAGATCCAACACTGGAACATTTAATCTTCGCACGGCCAACACGATGCAGGATTCCAAGTCACACAATGGGATGTTTTGCAGAACGCCTTTTCGATGAGGAATTCAATGTCGCCCAGAAACCCAGGAACCCTGTCGAACATGGCACAGAACATAAAAACAAAACAGACTTGCGGATGGTTATCTTCGGTGTCCAAATGGCTGATACATCTGCACCTGCCCGGATCAGAATTCGGATGACTTCAAGGCGAGCAGAGCCAGGTAAAGACGAATAGTTGTCAGCACACCCTGGTTGTTTGCACCTGTTCTCCATTCGAATAGCTTAGGCATTCAGGCTGTTTTGAGTTTGATTATCAAGGCAATCCACTCCAGGCGTTCCGTCCACGTTTCTTTCGTTGTCCAACTTGGATGAGTCGTAAATACGATGAAGCAGACGTACTCTTTTCTGCTCTGGACAAATCAGGTAATAGGCCATGTGGGCCATGACGCTGCTTTGGAATACGGGCAAGATCTCAAACTAACCAAAAATATTGCAATTCCACGGTGTCCTGTAACTGGTTGACTGAGGCGAACAACTAGATGGAGACACACAGACAGAGCGATGCCAATGCCAACAACCAGGATACAGACTACTACATTCATTCACTGCCAGCTATAAAGCAGCTATGTCGAAGCCCATCCCATTGTAGGTCGGCCCCTCTTGGAAAAGCCGCTACCCAGCGTCTATTTCCATGGTCTCAACAGCCGTTTGTTACGTTAGCCGTTTGTTACGTTAAAGAGGGAGGGGGTATCCTGAAAACAAACGATAATAAACGAAGGGGGGGGGGAGGGGGTCCAAAAAGCCCGTTTTTTTGCAACGTAATATATGGATGGCTCCTAACTGCAAAAAATATAGCTGAGACGGAGAAACATTTTGTATTTTTCAATAAATCCCCACATCTTCAATCCTGACCGGCAACATTTGACTTTTCCACCAAATCACGAACCCTGTTAATGTTATTTTGCTACCGTAAAATGGACTGGTGTTTGAGAAAACTGCCATCACTGCTCCGTAACGAATCTCTCTATTGGGGAATGCCATTTAATATCAAGAGATAACTAGCGGTCATGCCAGTTTTTTGGCGATGGGCACGATATTACTGGAGCCAAAAAACTGATGGTTGAATTTTCAGTTTTGATAGCGGATCATGTCCGATGAAATGTAGGCAATCTAGAAAGAAACTGATGGCGAAAAACAGTATATTAATGTTGGTCGAACGAAGCAATTGCGTGAGGTGGGTTAATAGTACGCGGGTACCGCTCTGATGACTTCGCGGGTAACTCGAGGGTGAGAGATAAGTGATATGAGATGATTCAAGGCTGGCATTCCACGCTCAATCAGAACTCAAAACCATTCTTTCGCATTTTCAATTTTCGAAAGGATATTCTCGCGAGGCGTCGAATTCCACTTTTTCACCTGCATTCTTACCGTTGGTGTCTGTTCCTGAAATGGATTGGCCTGCAAGACTTGTGATCCAGAGGAGTGGGAAGTCCTACGTCAAATTGTTTGAGCCTGCCGCCGAGAATTCGCTGAAAATCCTCCAAGAGCATTGGAAGATAAGCTCGCAAGATCAGATTGTTGTTCGTGGTGAAGGAGGAGATGGAGAGGCCATTGTCTGTCGCAAGAGTTATCTTCTCCAAATCAGCACATATTTCCGATCTTTTGTGGAACGCTGGAATCACGATAAAGCAGACTCGACTCCTGAAATCAAGCTGGAGAATATTCGACTTGACGTCTTCAAAAAGTGAGAATTATCCTTTTCTTTTACTGTTCAGTGCTAGCTGGTACTAGTTTTCTATAGAAAACCGTTTAATCGTGTATGTTTCTAGCTTGCTAGAGCTTGCATCGACTGGATTGCTGGGGATGGGGGATCATAACGACCTTTCAACCCTGGTTGGTGCTGCGAACTTCCTCCAGATGGCAGATCTTTCCAGTCGGTTCTTCAAACTGATTCGAAACGAGATAAATAATTTCAACAGCTCGGTTATTCTGTGGTGCTATATGACACCAGAAGAGTACCACGGTTATGTTGGTTTGAGAGAGCAAGCTTCTGAACTTGTCAAGAGCAGATTTGAATATATACTCGCAACATGTTCCGAGCAGTTGATGGATGTATCTGGAAAACAGGTATTCGTGGATACTCTTTGTCGAATAGTTACTTCACTTCGATTTTTCTAGTGGTTGGATATCATTTCGGACCCCGATTTCTTCGTTATCTCGGAAGATGTACTTTTCCGAACTCTCTGCCGCTGGGTTGCCATCGATCCCTCAAAAAGGTCGGATGATTGTGTATCCATGGCTAAGCATATTCGCGGTGGCTGTCTCTCGGAAAGTCTTCTGGCTGAGTTCCGGGATGATCCATCAACACCTCTTGTCATTCGCATGTTTGTGGCCTGTGTCAACGATTCGTCGGAATCTCAGCCACGTGTGTAGCTGTAGTTGTGACCAGCGGGGATCTCGAATAGAACATTGCTGTTTTAGGAACAATTGAGGTGGTGGCCTTTCTGCCATTCGCTGGAGACCCGGGAGACACTGAGGTGGTTTTTTTCGACCCATTCGCTCGATCTTCATCAGCGCGTTCAATCAAGGCATCCGACGCCAAAAGTTTTTCGGACAGATTTGGCTGTCTTGTATCTCCTGCGAATATCATTTACATGTTGCAACATGGCTCCCTGTGTGCAGTCGAGCCAATCCTAAATACCTGGATTTTGGAGGTTGGACACAAAATTCCGTCCTGTTATTTGAAAAGGCACGACTGTAAGTTTTCTATCATCAGATATTCGAAAAATGATCTACGGAAGTCTGATCTGCAGTAGGAACAGCAGCGTATCTTGACGGGTTCATTTACATGTCTCTATGGAACGAGGGTCAGTGTGCACGCAGGATCTTCAAAGTTGATTGTTCCGACATGATTTCCAGCAATACAAGCGTTCTCGAGGTACCAGACGACCTTCGGAACTGCCGCAATCTTTCGCTGATTGGGCTTGCCGGAAAGATCCATATATTCACCATGGACCAACATTATACATTTGATGCCAGCAATGAGGCTTGGTCGGCTGCTTCGATCATCACACCGCCCTTCAAGGAACACCCAGATAGTTGTTGCGTTGGGCCAGATGGAATGGTATACATCAAAGGTAGACCCAAATTCCTGGTAATTAGTATATCAAGCTCATCACCTCTTACTTCAGGGAGTAACGAGACCAGGCTATGGATGTTCAATGTAGTTAGTTCGGCATTTCGCATCAGCGGTAAATACTAAACTTATCAGATCTGAAACATCATGAAATTATTGACTTATCTTCGAACTCTTTGAACGGTCACTAAACCTGCCAGCTTCAGCTGCGCGCCGGATGAAACATAACATTATTCTATCTGAAAACAGCATGAAATCAAATAGCTTTCTTTTCTAGCCGCCTGCCCTAGAACGCTGCGTGAGGTCATGAACGTGGAAAGCAAGATCATTTGCGTGGTGAAATCGAAGAAAAGAAATACGCTTGGAACAATTGTTTATGATTACGTCACCGATTCGTGGAAAGAATATACTGAGGTCAAGATCGGCGTGAACGAGAATGGGAAGTTTCTACCAGTTCGCCTCTTGGCTTCTTCATTCAATCTCCTCCCGCGAAAGAGCGCAAAGCGGCCGTTGGAAGACTAGAGCAGCATTGCCATCTTAAGTTTCATCCAGCCATTTTCGGTAAATAACCGTTTTGTTTTGACAGTTCGAACTTCACGAAATTGGCACTGAACGGAACTCATATTTGTCTTTTGTAAACGGTGTGAGATTATTCTGAACATTCATCTTGGGTGATCAAATGAAACCGATAACCCACGGGGTAAGCAAAGAAAAAACCAGCGGAGTGACGGTTAGAAAAGAAAATTGAGCACATTATCACATTGCCTCGCACGGGACGAAATTTCATACCTGGCATTTTTCGTGTTCTCGTTGTTTCTTGTTCTTCTCGACAAATTTGTGTGAAATTGCACCAGTTGCAGCTGGAACTTCCTAATCTTCTGGACTGGGATACGACATTACTGATGTTCTTTATCATTACGGCTTAGATCAGATGGCATCTGACCGATTTCGAAGTGAGCATTCAACAACGGCTGGCCAGCTACCGATGTGAAAAGTGTTGAGCCTATTTCGATTCTTCGCGACTTGGTTTTTCACTTGGCTGTGGAGCTCCTACAAGGATGGTGGGCACATTACCCGAAAAATCCGCTACATTACTAGTACTATGATAGCCTACACAACACATCTTACATTTTTGTGGTAGCTGGCTGAAATTTGACTGGTGGTTTGTGTTGCGTGGGCGAACTGAGAACCAAAAGCGAGTTGAGCGAATTATTACCTCGTAAACATCCCAAGTTTGCAAAGTTTGCCTGAAGTTCGAGGAGATGAACTGTGCGAATGTGAAAAGCGGTTTTAAATTTTGAAATTACTATTCTCGAAGTAAACAATCCTTTTGTAGAAACGTAACGTATTGAATTATAAAGTTGCCTCACCGTTTGATCTTCAGCTAGTTGATCGGCTTGAATTGAATGTGTTGAGTCCATTTGATTACAACACCCGGGTTATTGAATATGCGGTCAAGAATTCCATGACATCTAATCCGGATTGATTTTGACGGTGGGCGAATTCGTGCAAAAAGTGGCTGACCGGAAGCCGGCTCCTGGAGGCGGATCAGTTGCTGCTCTGATCGGAATCGGAAGTACAGTATGGTAAGTTGAACTCAATGTAGTGAGTACTTCTATGAAAATCAAATGAAAGCAAATATTTCCAATTTGTCAGTTGGTAATCAGGAATAAGAAGTCAATTGATTTTGAGCTCCACTTATTTGTTAGGTGCATTTTGTTCGGAAAAGTTGACCTTTCACCCGGAAAAAACTTTTCCTTTTTATCAGGGCGCTGGATGCCATGGCTCTCTTATGGAAACAAGAAGTTCGAGAATCTGGAAAATGAAATGCGCGAACTGATCCCGGAATTTCATTCAGCGATGAATGAGTTAATCCTGCAGGTCGATTTGGACACCCAGGCATTTAACGCGATAATCGTGGGACTCCATTGATTTCATGTTTTTGTGTGAAGAACTTCTGGATCTGACTGAATTTGTCGGAAGCTAACAGACTTTCGGCGGGGAGTCCAGAAGAAGTGCAGATCAAGGAGACTGCGTTGGAAAAAGCGACGAGGCTAGCCAAGTTGGTGCGAAAAGTCTGGAGACGGCTACCATGGGTTAGAAACAAGGAAAAACGGGCCTCTTGGAGGTTCCGGGTCGTTTAAAGTGGTTTCGGTCATTTTTGGTCAATTTTCAAGGGAGCTTGCAGAACTTAGGCTTGGTCTGCGTTTTGAATCCGATGGAATATTTTTTTCCGTTGACAGGCGCAATGTGGAGCGTCCAAATAAATTATAGTATTGATACATGAATAATACTTAACACCTAAGATACTGGAATCTTTGGTGACTGCAAGAAAGATAGCTTGGATGGCGAATCCTTGTGTCATAAATAAGAATCCCACTTCCTCAGTTCTGAGCGGAAGTAGCGTGATTTTTCCGCCAAGTCGTGAACTCTGTAATTTTAAACCGAAAGATGGGCTATTGTTAAGAACTGCCATCACTGCTCGGAAACAGATGTTCGTGTTAGGGAACTGCCATGATGTATCAGAAGACGACTTCCGGCCCTGCAGTACGTCATTTTATTTGGCGATGGGTTCGATATTGTTGGCGCTCAGAAGTTTATGGTTGAAATACCCGTTTCGATGATGGATCGGGTTCAATGCACAAACTGTACAAGCAATCAAAAAAACGAGCATTTGGTAAAAAAGCAGAACAAACGTTGAGCGAAACAATCGAGGTGAGGCAATAGTGAGCGAGTACCGCTCTACTCACTTCGCGAGTAGCTCATGGCTGAGAAGTAAGCGGAATAACACAATGCTGGGATTCTATGCTCAATCAAGCTGGCAGAAGGCATTCCACATTTTATTTTCCATTTTCAACAAGATATCCTCGAGAAGCAAACGGTTCTCGCTTTTTGCCTCTATATCTTTCGTCTCTGTTCCTGAGATGGATTGGCCTGCAAGACTTGTGATCCAGAGGAATGGGAAGTCCTACGTGAAATTGTTTGAGCTTCACGCTGATGACTCGCTGAAAATTCTCCAACAACACTTGAGGATGAGTTTGCAAGATCAGATTGTTGTTCGCGGGGAAGGAGAAGATGGAGATGCCACCGTTTGTTGCAAAAGTCATCTCATACAGATAAGCATGTACTTCCGTTCTTTTGTGGAACGTTGGAATAAAGATGGATTGGACTCGACTCCTGAAATCAAGCTCGAGAATGGGCATCTTTAAAAAGTGAGAATATTTCTGGTAACGAGGAATTGTTTTAACGTTTGTGTTTCCAGTTTGCTTGAGCTTGCTTCAACTGGATTACTGGAAATGGGTGGTCACAGTGACCTTTCGACCCTGGTTGGCGCAGCGAACTTTCTTCAGATGACGAACCTTTCCAGTCAGTTCTCCCAATTGATTCGAGACGAGATGAAGAATCACAACAGCTCGGTCATTCTGTGGGGTTATTTCACGCCTGAGGAGTATCACGGTTATGTTGGTTTGAATGAGGAAGCTCTGAGATTTGCCAAGGCCAATTTTGAATACATACTCGGGACATGCTCTGAGATGTTGATGGAAATGTCTGGGAAACAGGTAGTAACCAATGTTTTTAGTCAAGTAGCTTATCTCAGTTTGACTTTTTGTAGTGGATGGATATCATCTCGGATCCCAATCTCTTCGTTGTCTCGGAAGATGTACTTTTCCGAACTATTTGCAGCTGGCTTGCTGTCGATCTTTCGAAAAGATCCGATGAATTCGTCACCATGTTCAAGTATATTCGCGGTGGCTGTCTGTCGCAGAAAGTTCTGGCGGAGCTTCGGAATGATCCTTCAGCACCTCCTCTCGTACGCATGTTTATTGCGTGCATTAACGATTCATCGGATTCCCAGCCACGTATGTACCTGCCGTTGTTACTGGCTGATACCGGTAGCTTGACCAGAATGTTGGTTTTCCAGGAACGCTCGAAGTGATAGCATTCTTGCCATGCAGTGAAGACACTCGAGACGAGCTGCTGTGTTTCGACCCGTTCGCTCGATCTGTAGGATCAGTGTGTTCGACCATTAAACTGGACACTGAAAGTGACTTGAATCGTCCTTGCTGTGCATATCCAGCGAATGTGATTTGCCTGTTCCAAGATGACTACCTGGGTGTAGGCGATCCAATCCTTGAGAACTGGGTCCCGAAGGTTGCACACAGCATTCCCTACTCTTATGTAGAGATACCGGGATGTAAGTTTTTCCTGTCATCATCTTAACGGTAAAGGTGTAATGTAACGAAGTCTGATCTGAAGTAGGGGCAGCAGCACATCTTGATGGTTGTGTTTATATGACTCTATGGAACCTTGAAAATCGTGAGCGTGATTTCTTCAAATTCGACTGCTCCGACATGATTTCCAGCAAGATTTCCGATGTACCTGACCAGCTTAAGAACAACTACTTGCACGTTTCGCTGATCGGACTTGCCGGAAAGATTCATATATTTGTCAAAGACGGTCGTTATACATACGACCCTGGAAATGAGGTTTGGTCGGCTGGGCTACCCGTTACACCGCCCTTCAGTGACATCCCAGAAGATTGTTGCATTGGGCCTGATGGAATGATATACATCAAAGGTAGGACCAAAAGGTTCACTAGCTGCTGTATTTAGGTCCTCACTTTCTACTTCAGGGTGTCTCGAGACCAGGCTGTGGATTTTCAACTCAGCTACTTCAGAATTTCGCGTCAGCGGTAAGATCGACCTTTAGATTCGTCAGATCATGTCTAAATTAATGGAATCTTGAACACGCCAGGCATGTTTTCTTTCAGCCGCATGCACTAAAACGCTCGTGAGGATCCTGAAGATCGAGAACAAAATCATTTGCGTTGTCAGCTCCGGGCGAAAGAATCATGAATATCAGCTTGCATTATGGGTCTATGATCATGTTAAAGATTTGTGGACAGGGCGCCAAGAAATTGCCGTTTCGGCAACGGAAGATGGAGACTTTGTACCCGCTCGCCTTCTGGCTTCTTCACTCAATCTTCCCCCGCGAAAGAGCATTAAACGACCGTTGGAAGATTGACGTTTCTTAGTTTTTGTGGCCTGGCCAACTCTTTACTACATTCATCCATCGGTTTTCGCAAATAGTATGACAACTCTTATATTTGAACGATGGTCAAACTAAATAGGAAAGCGCACTATAAAGTTGAGAGGAACTCAGTGAGACGTGAGCTAAAAAAGTGAAAATGAGCTCATTGTCAGCTGGGTGGAAACTAACTAGGCTTGAAACTAATTCGATTCTGCGCCGCGTTTTGAACTGGCATCCATTTCTTGCTGTTTCCACATGACGAAAATTGCCAAAACACTACGCATTTTGATGATCTGTTGTTCTTGATTAAACTTGCCGAGATTGTAGCTCGGAAATAAGGCTGAAATCAGTCGTTTCTCTGTTCAAGAGGCATGGCAGTCTCCGGCGGTTGGAACTGAAGTGTCGATCGCTCAAGCTCATTTTTTGGGAACTAATTACATTAATAGGTCATTCTGTTGTTGATTCTAACAATCACACAATACAAGGCGATTGAACCATCGGGCGTTTTCTCCACCGGAGAACAAAGACAGAATGGCCATCTAGTACCTTATGATTTGCTTTGATTCCATCTCAAATCGCTGACAGGTGACATCTGAATTCACTTAGCCCAGCTTTCTATAATTTTCGACGAGGTTTCTGGGTAATACACCAGAAAACAAATGGCACCACAATCGGTTCATTCGCAGAATATCAGTTAATTGCTTACGCTCGAACAAGATCGTGATTGCGGGATTGCAGGAGTCAGTGGTGGAGCGGGCAGGCGCTGGAGCCGGGAGCTCATTTAGGTCAGTTCTTTGAAACAGAGATCTCGAAACATCTGCGGGAGAAAGCTGATTTGTTTCTTCAACTCATCAATATTTTGTATAACTTTGCGTGTTTCTTGAAGACTTGTCCGTTGGTGTAGCTGGTTTTGTTTCCCTTAGCAAGTTCAGCGATTGATTCGTCTAGTCTCACTCGAACCTGTTTCAGCTTGAGAGTTCCTGTACATATTCGTCATATGCTCCATCCGCTCGGCGTTTTCGGGATTTGCTTCGGTTGATTCTCCGGATTGATCTTTCTGGATTCCACTCTGCATATTAATGTGGATACTTTCGTCTAAAGTACCGGTAGCAACTTTTGTTAGCTGCTTTAGCTGCTTTTGTTTCGATCCGCCAGGTAGTAATTCTTCTGGGGGCAATCGAGGTGGTGGCATCCTAGTCATAAGTACTTTGGAAACGAAAGGGCACTATTTTGTGATCCACTGGCTTTTTTCGCGGGGTTTCACAGGACAAACTGGATGTATTATGATTTTGTGAAAATTCCCGTAGCTGTGATCTGGTACATAGATGTTGGCCTTACTCGGTCACAGGATTGCTCTTACTTTTGGTAATCAAACAAAACTGCTGAGCGTTGATCGATGCATTAAACACGGTGCCTGCTAAATGAGTACAAGGTGGAGGGCAAAGGTAGACCTTTAGTAATCGCTGCAGTAACTTCATCAACAGTACGCCCAAGGTCACGAGTATCTATTGAGAACTCATATCTTCCGTGCCAAAATAAATTCAATAAGGTCAAGTTTCTTAAGAATTCTTGGAATTTTCAATTGGATTGCCGATGCAGTGCTGGTTGCCAGCATATGATAGCGAAGCCCCTCGAATCCTCCTGGTTGCACAAACGCTACATGGAGGGCATCCAGGCCCCCTTTGTCACGTTGGTACTTATAGCGGCCGTGTACTTGACACAGGTTCGAATCCAGCTATAAAATCACAGATCTGAATCAGTTTGTATGAGACCATTTTGAGAACTGCATGTCCCACCGCTTGTTCAAATGATGCTGTGTTCTTCACAAGCAGTTGGTCGAAGCCGGGAGCTAGTTCCAAGAAGATTGTATAGTAAGGAGACTTGCTCGCCTGGTCACCTGGAATCACAGCCACTGTTGTAAATACTCCGTTCTCGGGATCAACTGCACCCCCTTTTCGCTGGGTCAATTCGCTCACCAAGTGCGCAGTTGGAGGGTGCACCCGGGGCTCACGCATGGTGCTTGTGGTGAGCCAATCGATACAGCAAAAAGGGGGTGCAGTTGATCCCGAGAACGGAGTACTTCACCCATTCCAAAAGAATCCTGCGCAACCGAAATTTTATTTTACGGTACCTGCGCTCAAGGCTTCGAGGAAAACACTCTCGCAGCTGGTGAAATCTAATACGGCATCCATTTTGATTGACAAAGCAGCCAACGTTGCCGAGAGTGCGGAGTATAACGAGATCTCCGATACTTTTTCTCCTTTGATACTCAGAAGCTGACTGGTTCGATGTAAGAGCTCCATAAGGGGACACTTGTTATAGAAATCCACGATGCGGATAACATCACCGAGTCGGTATCGATACAAGCCCGCGAATGTTGTCAGCATGATTTCGTATTCATGATTCAATTGAAGCTAACTCACAAAGATCGAGGTTAGTTAGGGCTATGGACGTATTTGATGCACCAAGCTTACATCCTCTAGGAATACGGTTGACGGGTTGGCTTCTTCAGCTTGTTCATACGGAATGAACTCGTAGAAAATTTGGGTTGGCAGGATGAGATATCTGGA
>JAQIWT010001020.1:0-13026 GCA_034696485.1 Isohypsibius dastychi | reverse complement strand
AAATAATATCTACAAGAGACATTACATAGAGTGCTAACGACAAATTTTGACTCATTACAGACGAAGGAGAACGACTTGCAGCTATTAATGGGAAAATGCGGAAAAATAACTGAAGTCAGAATTCCGAGAAAGAATGGTACAAGGCTGCAGTCTGTTATCTGGTTTTATCGTCTGACATCATTTGTTCCTAGATGGTAACATGAGAGGTTTCGGGTTCGTGCAATTCCAGTCCATTTATGCTGCGGAAACGGCTATAAAAATGTTTAATGCCACAAATCTGAAAGGTATGTCGTATTTCATCTTTATTTCATCGTAGTCTGATGATATTCCGTTCATAAGGTCGTCCCATTGCCGTCGACTGGGCTGTAGCTAAAAGCCGCTACGAAGAGGCAAAAGCTTCGCAAGGTGAGTAGCACTCCTTGTCTCCAGTAATCTTGGTCAAGTCTTGTGTTTAGTGTCTCAGGAAGAGGTTCTGAAGGCAGAAGAGGATGCGGACTCAGACGAAGAAGATGATATCAAGACCGAACCAGCGGATGTGAAAGCAGATGTCGATTTAGAGAGTGACCTTTCGGAACCAGAAACCGATATCGAAAGCGAGCCGGAAGGTTCTTCGCTTTCTGGAGATGACGAGGAAGATGGTCAGCCACATTGCTTCGAAGTCATCACCACTTTTTTAATTGTGAAAAATTGTATAGGTACCGAACCGAAGAGGAAGAAGAAACCGAGGACGCCCAAAATGCCAAGTGATGTTGACGAAGGCCGAACACTTTTCGTCCGGTAAGTTCCCGTTTTTTCCTCAGTTTTTTTGAACCATCGACATTGCGACTTTGTAGTAATCTGCCGTTCACGGCAGCAGAAGACGATTTGATACAGTTTTTCAAGAAGTTCGGAGTCGTGAAATATGCACGTGTTTGCTTTCATGCGGATTCGGGACATTCGAAAGGTGATTTTGCGTCTTATGCATAAGGGTATGAGATATTGAGTGTGGGAATTCTTGGTTTAGGAAGCGGTTTTGTGCAGTTCATTGATAAAGAGGATGCACTCCGTGCTCTGCGGCAGTCCGAATCTGGTGGAGGCTTAAAGATGGACGACCGTGATCTTATTTGTTGTTTCGCTGAAACTCCCAAGCAGAGGCGAAAAACGGAAAAGAATCAAACTGAAAAGCCAAAAAAGGACGCCAGAAACTTGTATTTATTACATGAATCACGTAAGCTTCGCCTCGTCAATTGTTTATAACAGTAAATTGAGACTGATTATTCAGGTGTTCGGAAAGACGATGCTGCCCCTCCCATGTCCCAGAACGATGAAAGAAAGCGAGCTGCCGTAAGTACCCGTTGCATTGTTTCATCCCGTTTTTTCTCAAAGAGAAACTTTTTTCCAGTTGGACAAGAAAAAAATCGAGGCATTGAAAAATCTTCACATGTTCGTTTCGTCGACTCGTCTCTCAGTTCATAACCTCCCGAAATCAGTTGATAACCATAAACTGAAAGAGCTCTTTATGAATGCCGCAGAAGTCAACAAATACAGAATCAAAGAGGTACATTTGCTAAATAACAATTTATGGCCGCCCGCTAATTGCTTACTTTCCAGTGCCTTGTTATCCAAGATAAAAAGTCAGCTGACCCAGATAAAAGAGGGAAGTCTCTTGGCTACGGTTTTGTGGAATTTACTCACCCTGATGATGCAATAAAAGCGCTAAAGGAGTTGAATAATAATCCAGAAATCTTCACCGATGAGAGGGTAATTTGTGGTGAGGAGTTGACTTGACTGAGAGTTCCAACGTTTTTGCTTCTAGCGACCTATTGTCGAATTTGCTGTGGAAAACAAAGCTGCATTGCTGAAAAAGAAAACCAGGCTGGAACACAGTCAGGTAAGTTTTGATTCAAGAGGTTTCATGGGTTATTTATGAATGTTTCACCAGGCGAAACTGAATATGCTAAGATCACAGCAAAAACCGCCGGAAGGGAAAAATGCAAAAACCAGTAATCAGAAATCCGAGAAAGGTCAGAGAAAGGACCTTCCAGCCGATAAGCCTAAATCGAAGAATTTGATTGTGACAAAAAACGGAAACGCGAAGGACAGGTTTCAAAAAGAGCAAAGGTCAGGTAATCGGGTTGCTGCAAAGACTGATGCCGTTGACCGATATCCCAATGAGCGGGTGGAAGTTTATCCAAAAGAAGAAAACTCCAAAAAGATGGTGAGAACCGACTCTTTCCACCCGGAGGTCACTTTGATCTCATGTTGGTATTTCAGAAACCGAAGGAGAAACCCAGTAAGAAGCGGAAGCTGAAAGAAGTCGAAAAGGAGGATGACTTTTCAGCTATGGTTAAAAAATACAAATCTAAGATACAGTTGCAGCATAACGAGGATTTACAAGCGAAAAGTGGCTCTCGGTGGTTTGACGAATGATCACAGCTTCTGAATGAGATGTTTTGGCCGTTTTCTTGTTCTTTTGTTATGTTCCATCTTGTTACCTCTGGCTTTGATGTACCGAATCGAACTAAAAGTCGACTCGCCAGGAACAGATATCCGTTCATCTTCATTTGGGTCGGTTCAAATACGGCACTTCGAAGTTTTGGGACCGCTACCGCTGACCGTGAAGGGCGTATGGGCTACCGCTCGCATAAAGGGGGACTGCTTCTCAGCATGAAAGTCTATTCGCCTTTGAAAATGACTCTTTCCATTTCAATGTTGGTAAACAATCATCGAATTCAGCGTTACTAAAAATTATCTTCCTATTTCATATCGAATATGCTTCTAAGCAATCTCATGCGGAGTTCAAGAACGACACTGGGTTGATTCTACAGCCATCGTACGGTTTGAAAAGGGAGATTATCGCCAACAGGATCCTTTATTCAATGTCATTTTCCCAAATTGAGAAATTCGTGGCCGCGATGCTCGCGACAAGGCCGAGCTTGTGATATCAATTTCGATAATCGAGAAATGAACAATCCCGTGCCTGACCACATGCCTTTGCTCCTGGAGGAAGAAGCAGGAGACTACATCCGAGAGGAAATAGTCGAGGAGAAAGATGACCAGGGCCGGAAATTGAAAACTACAATTGGCAAATTTCTTGATGCAGATCAAAATGCAAACGCGTAAGTTCTGGCTCCTTTATGGTATTGACAGAATTACCAGTTTGAGATGTTCAGGCGTAACCTCGAGGATTCTGCACCGATTGCTCCGTTGACGGATGGCAAGCAGCAAACCGAATTAATTCTGTCTGAACAACTTGACAGGCTTCAAAAAGAACTGAATTTGAAGGACATCGAATGTAGTAAACTACATGGGTTTCGAGATCGGGTCAGTCCAAAATCTTCATTTTGAGTTTATTATCATTTCCATCAGCACATTGTTTGATTGTTGGTTCCAGGTGAGCACGGAAGTCGAGGAATTAGCTGCATCTCTTTTCGAGGTCAGACATGTTGTATCCGAGCTTTGAATTGGTCAGGTACAGGATGTTAAACAAGTTTCGCATTTTCGCAGGAAGCTACGCGAATGGTGAATGAAGAAAAACTCGCACGGCAAAAAGCAGAAAAAGCGCTGCTTGAAGCGAATATGAAAGTTAGCCGATGACCTTCGAAGAACAGAATGAATTTCATCCTTGACATTGGTCTCTTTCAGCTGGAAGGTCTGATGACAGAAGCTGCCTACAGACGCGACCATGCTGCTTCCAAAACAAACTTGCTGCCATCTCGTTCAACTAGGCTGCATATTCTGGAAAGTACAATGCAGAATCCAGAAAAGGATGATTTTTTGTCGGTTTCTAGCGTTATTCAGTGGTTCCGGAAGAAAGATGAGTTATGTGATCCTCCTAAAATTATTCCGGTTCAATCTTCCCCTGACTCGGCTGGCGTTGTCCGCAAAGAGGTGAGTTTTTGGCGCAGTTTTTCACACTATCGTAAGTGCCATTATTTCAGACTGACCCGATTGTTCACCGCGAATTTGTATCATGGAGGGAGAAACCGTCGCTTAGCCGAGAGCATGCTTTAATTCGGAGGATTTACGAGCAAGATATTTTACCGGCATTTGAGTTTGGTGCAGTTGAGGTTAGTTCGGAACGTTTGCCTTAATCGTTTAGAGTAATTCTTCGTTGTAGTTAGCAATGAAGACTTTGCTGGCGGTCGAAAATAATATGATATGTATTGAGGAAGGATCGAAATATAAGCCTTTTGCCAAGTGAGGGACTGCTGCTGTATTTGTTACCGTTATAATACAGTCGATGTCTTCTTGTTTTGTAGAACTTGCTCGCTGTCTCTTGCTCCTAGAATGTGCTTCTACAGAATGAAACTAAACGACGAAGATGTGTGGTACCCGCTATCCACTTTTGCCAGGAATAGGGTGAGGACATGTTTAATCAATGCCATGGTCTGAACTTCTGGCTTCTACGTCTCCTTTTCGTTTTAGGTGACCACTGTGTGCGATTTCTTCACATATATCCGTTACATTCAGCAGGGTCTAGTCAGAAGAGGTGAGTTCAAACAGTTTTGCAACTCTGATGTCATTCATGTGAGACTGATTTCTGTCATTGTTTATTTCAAGGTGTACATGATACTTGGTGGGAAATCGTGCAACATCGCCAGAACATTTCTCTGGCACGTTTAGGATTGTTATAAAAAATCATCCCGGCTTCCAATCGTCAAATCAGTATTACTCTCATTTCCGGTGAAAGATGCTAGCTTGATTTCTGTGAGCTGCAGAACCAATTTAGATGCAAAATTTATTTCTAAAACAAGTGAACATCGGAATGACGCTGTATCGCCAGCAGAAATCTACTTGTGCTGTCCAAGCATGTATAATTGTGCAACAGTTCCCCGACAAAAGAAAAAATCCTTTCCGGCCACCGGCCAACAACAAAACCCGGTTATCCGATACTTTCATCAAAAGTAATCATCTGACTATGCTCAGTTTCAAACAAGTTATCCTCTACTCGGGACCTAAAGACAGCCGCTTGATAACCGCCGATGGTGAAATTTCCTCTTTGACACTGCCAAAGTTAACCGTCGGACCAGATGCAGCAACCAAATTTAGACCCAGAGTATTTTTGGAAGAAGCTCGAATACACACTAGTCTTTGACGTTTACTGCAGGTCTGCAATGAGGAAGTCGGGCTGAGCTGATGCTTACTCGATTCACTTCTCTGTTCTCTCATCTTCCGGTCGAATTCAAGAAGCTGACCGAGAAAGTTGAAGTTGGGGGATATTGACGGCCTTCTTTCTTTCACGTACCTAAATAGAACGCTGTCAAGATTGTTTTCACCAAAGGCAATGAAAAAACATTTCTCATACCTGTAGGCTTCATCATAAGGTAACTTTAGATGACTCATAACATAAGCTATCGCGAGAGTTGGCGAACGGCTTATACCGGCCATGCAATGCACTAACGCACATCCACCCGACTGTTTCACCTGTTCTGTAAAAGCAATGAAACATTTAAACACATGACAACGTCGAGATATTTCGCTGTGCTAACCCAGAAAATTAAACGCCTTGATGAAGTGACAAATGAGCTTATCCGAGTAAGTATCATTCACCGGAATACGCATGAAATGCGAATCCTGAATGAATTCAGCTTTTGGACAACTCTGGCTGACATTCAGAACATAGTCAATCCCTTTGCTCTACGGAGATTACGCACGCATACTTAGTTAATTATTCATTTGTACGGCAGTTGTCTTCAAACGTACCTTCAGCAACTCAACCGAAAGCGCGTCCTTCTCAGATCCAAGGTACAAATGTGGGAATATTTTTGTTGGTCCGCATTGGATGGTGGGCAGATTCGGCTGGGATAGGACGGGCAAAAGAGGTTTATCTTCCTGCTGAACACATAGGCAAGGATATTCCGAATGGAAATTTCTGAATCCTCCTAAAAAACGACATGGATTAAACAAAGGAAATAAAGCCGGATATGCGGTGCGACCGACTTACCTCTAAGGAAAGATATCCTCCTATTGAATTTGATCATTTTCTGGACGGTCAAGAAAAGCAAACTGTCACGATCTACCGCTTCGAAATTGTGACTACATTCGTCATAGACGATGACTTCAGCCACTTTTTCTATCAATCCAGGCTGTAGGTGCAAGAGGTCGGACACAGCGATCTAAAATGAGCAGATGGTGACGAAAATGGTCAATAGCATGAGATCATCCAAATCTGAACTCTAATTTCGTGTAGAAAGCCGAACCCGATTAGATATGATAAACCCACCTTATCCTGTTGTAAACGGCGTTTCATCATATTCGAGGTTGGCAAATGCGTAGACTCCCTTATGTGACCAGCGTTGAAGTCGAGGAACGAGCGACTATCGATCAGCAAGATCTGACAAAAGAGAAATTGAAACTCCGTTCTGCTATGAGCAACGAACATAATGTTTGCCAACAACGAAATATCTGAATAAAATATGAAAAAATGAGAGCATACGAACATCGATAATCATGAACCACGCTGATGCGCACACGGAAGAAAAAACCAAATGTTTTACCTTTTCAGAGACCGAGTCCAGGAAGAGATCAGCGAGAATATTTGGTTCAATGGTAGGGACGGAAATCATCTTGTCCAGTTCGGAGAGAAAACACGACGTTGAAGACATGTTTTCGACCTAACGGAAACAAATGGATGAATGGGAGGTCAAAGAAGATCCATCGAATATATTCCAGTTCGGGGTTTATCGTCACGGCATTAAAAGCCCGATTAAAACAGTGATTCTTCGTTCTTGGAAGGTCATAATCGTTTCTCAGCCGTTTTTCGTCTCAACAAGTTGTAAATACGAGTAAAAGTTAACCGCCACCGTGTACTGATATCTGAAGTCATATCTCTCTAATAAACCAAAGTTCGACTGCACTACTGCGCCAAATGAACGTCGTGGAATGAACGCATTGAATTACGTCATTTTAAACTGTTTGCCCTCGCTCTTTGCGAGGTCCCCGCTTTTGTGTCACGCGGATCTGGATCCGGGCGTACTAATTTTTCCCTTCCGTTTCTAAACAGTTCCCAAACTGACCATCAATTCATTAGGGAATTTGTGATTTGAAATCTCTGATTTCATCGAAAAAGATTCGTCGAAAACCTGCACGTGCGCTGTTATGACTCACTTTTGGAACCGGTTTCTGCAAAACCGCATCTCACCGCATCTCACCTTGGCACTTTCTACAAGGCAAAGATTCGAATATCCTATCCTCGACATGTATATTATTGAAGCCTTTCATTTAAGATTCTATGTTAACGTCTTGAAACAAATTCCCGGAAGAAGCTCGAACTCTTGCTTCGCGTAGAGCGTGACCTTTAACGCATCTCCCCTTGCCCCCGGAGGTCATGTGACTGACCGTCATGTGCCGTATTTTCTATGATAGCAAGCTAGTCTTTAATAAACAGATTTTGGTATGCATAAACAAAGGCGATAGGGTGTGTGGAATGAGGCAGATTTGGGTACTTAATTTGTAAGTCTCAAATCGAATAAATTCATTCAAAAAGTGGCGTGTGGAAGGACAACACACAAACAAAGGATTTCTCCAGTTTTTCTCACCTGTTCTAGCTCCTGGTGTGCGTGTGACTCGTCCTTGGAACTGCTGCCGAGTTAGCAGTATTTGCTTCTTCCGGTAGTGGATCCAAAAATTGTCGTGGAAGAAATTTTGTTTCAGAATGACTGAATATATTTTGCTCAAGTTGGCACCAACTGGGTAAATATTACAGTAAACGCTCTGGATCTGAACGCTCCGAATTCTGAACAGTTCCGAATTCTGAACGCTATCTCCGGCACCGGCGCACGCCCATTGAATTTATATTAGGGGGGATCTCCGAATTCTGAACAGCTCCGAATTCTGAACTCTGAACGGGCGACATGGAACCGGTCGTTCATTTTGGCTCTCTATAACCTGAACACTGAGTTGCCAAGTGAACAAAAAATGAACTTTTGTAATTTTTGTAACTCTAGTTTGTTTTCATAATGTCTAAATGAAAAAACCCCGATACCCCGAAAAGGAAAGACCTCACACTTGAACAAAAACTTGAAGTACCTGAAGAAATTGACACATATTCACACCATATCGAGTCATTTGCGAGCGTTTTGAAACTGCCACAAATCTGCAGCTAAAGCGAGTGCGCAAAACAGAAAAAATGAAATTGTCAACAGTGCGGTCTGAGAGTTCTTTCGAAGGTGCCGTGCAATAAACATTCCTTTAACTGGTGTAATGATGCAGGAGAAAACCAAATATTTCACGGACTCATTTGGTTCCTCAGAATTTGCGGCCAGTGATGGCTGGTTAGCCAGATTTCGGAAGCGACATGGGGTCACTTTTCAGACGTTGTCGGGGGAGTCAGCAGATTGATCTTGACAAAGGTCGGAAATGGATGCCAAACCCCCCGATGTACCCCCCCCCCCTACTTAAAAGTTTGGGCCCCTCAAGGGTCCCCCCTCTGAATTCTGAACAGTTCCGAATTCTGAACGACTTCGCCGGTCCCGAGCGCGTTCAGATTTAGAGAGTTTACTGTACTACCATTTTAAGCACGCGCAGGCAGACCAAGCCCCAAAATTCGACCACAGCAGAAGTCAGAGGGCCTTGTATTGATTGACCACAGAGCAGCGTAGCATAGCGCGCTCATATTTCTCCGAAAACTGGTCGGAGATGGGCTGAATGACTGCATTTTTCGGAAAAGGGCCGGCTGAAAACCGCAGCTGTGATGTATCGTACAGAGAAGTGTACCGTAGAGAACGGATGGTCGACGTTTCGCATTCACCTACATTTTCATTCAAGGATATAATTCTCACTAAAATCGAGTAACCGGAAAATGGTAGCCAGTTTGGAAGAAAATATGTCAAGGCTTTTACATCGAAAACAGCAATCTAAAGAAATCGATCAAATTTTGAAAACAGGAACTGTTTTCTCGCCGCCACTATCCAAGCCATCTGCTCCTTGTTCTTCCTCGATCTTCATTTTGTCCATCATCTCCTCCGCGTACTCATCGGCCATTTTCCGCAGCTGTCGGTCGAGTTCGATTTCTTTTCTTGTTCTTGGTATTCGCCAGTCAAGAAAGCAACATACTGTAGTCACTGCGGTTGAAATCATTATTTTTATTAAAGATCCAGAAATACGGGTTTTTGACCGTTTTCTTACTCAGTGCGCATATTCCCAAAATTATGATTGCAACCAGGTGCCATAACTGCATTCCCAGAACTGTACTGTCCGCTTGGATTCCCTGAAATAATGTGAAACCCACACATGATTTATTATGACTAAACATTTTCTGTGACTACGAACCCGGAGTTGTGTTAAGATGCCGGCACTGGACATGATGAATACAGAACGCTCTCTATCCAGGCTCCGAAATTTTAATGTCAGAAACTGCAAAAATGAAATCATGTAATGGAAGACAGTCTTCCAAAAAGTCAACTTTTATAACGATCACTTCCAGTCAATACGGTTTCACTGATTGTAAGCAAATAAAAAAACAAGGATGATGGTGGTGGTGGTTCCTTCCTTCCTCGGCGGTTACGGTACGGAATAATGTGTTGGCCTTGGCCCTGGCTGATTAGTTGTCAACCCCCAGTACGAACTACGAACCACCTATCGAACCACCGACACTTTGTTTTCGATTCTTTCCGTATTATTTGTCGACAATTGACGATTAATTCTAGAGCATTCCGAATTCCGACGTTTTGGTCGTATGTAAGTCATTGTTAACCCAACGAATCGAGAGCATCTCGGATCGTTCTACTGGAACTGCGTTACCGGATCCTGGGATGGCTGAAGATTCGGAAGCGCGTTGCTCTGAGAATTTCGATCGAATTTTCACACATCTTTTCTTGCGTGATCCCGATTATGGAGACCTTCACAGTAGTATCAAACGTATTGCCAACCTTGATATTCTGGTTCTATCTTCATCAGTTTGTCCGGAGGCACCGGAGGGTTTCCTGTTTCACGGAGCTATCTCTTTTGCCGCCAGTGGAGGACATTCGTTATACTTTGGACGATCCAGGCTCCTCCGATTTCCGTTACAACTTCTCGACTCTTCTGTAGTACCCACGGTCCCCACGCTTCAGCGCATGAAGTTAATCTACGGAGCTTCGATGAGGGAAACGGTGAAGGAAATTGGAACTCTGATAGCATCCACCCATGCTCCCGGAAGTACATTGGCCGTTTTCATTGAAGATCTGGAGATGTTTTGCCGTGACATGGAAATGCGTCGCGTGAGTCCTTTTTTGTTCATAGGCGGTGAGAGGATTATAGAGGCTGATGCGTGTTTTCTATGATTTCAGGAATGGGATGCCAAACAATCACGAGCTGCTGTTTTTTCGCATTTTAAGGAACTGTGCGAATTTGCTAAATCAAAGTATGCTCTTTTCACCGATATCCCATAGATTACTACAGCCTTATAAGTTTCAAATTCCAACAGAAAACTGCCGTTTCAAGTGGTCGTTTCCACGCGGGAGACTGAGGATTTGTCTGACCTGGTCTTTCGCTTTGGATTATGCATCTGCCGAATTACAGGTTTATCACCATGCGAAATGAAATCTTGTGAATTCATTTTTTTTATCATTGAAAACATTCTATTTAAGACATTTAAAACCCGAAAACTGCTTTGATTCATGTGGAATTATGTATTTTTTAGATGATTCTGATCGAATCAGTGTGTTTTCTCCTCAAGTACCGCGGTCCGACTCATTCTCACAGTGCTGGTACACATTCCAAATTACTTTGGAAGGGATCAAGAGCTGTCTTTGACCAGCGTTTCCGTGAGTAAAGAATTTTTAAATATTACGTAAATTGGCATTAAAATTGAAATGACTGAATGACATGACGCCACCCGTGTGACCTTTCAAGTTAAATTGTGTTCTGTTTAGACGATTCGCGTAATATTGCCGGTTCTGAGGTTTTGTGAATCAGATTCTTTCAGGTCTCAAGAAATGTGAGCAAGTAGTCCCTGTTGCTGATATGCTGGATTATAAAACTTCCTTCCTGATAACGAGCAGCCAGGCCCCGGCCCTCCTCACGCTTGAGCTGAATCTTTGTTTATCTTTTTGCGCATGTTTTGTTTATTTACCATATCTGGCTGAATCATCTGCTCTCATTTCCACGAAAACCTCCACCGATTTTTGGTTGAATTGGATTTCCATCAGGAACCGTAATTTGCACTTTGGTTCGAAGACGCGCGGAACGTACGAATTGCATTAAAGAAAACACGAAATGTCTACTCTTCCTTTGAGTCCCAGAACAGCGCCTGCACGGAAATCCTTGAGCAGCGATTCGATTTTGGATAAACTGGGAACATTTGGCCGACGGGGAAAGCATAACCACTTCAAAGAACGTGAGCAAAGCCATGAACAAAATTTTTCTCAAGCCAGATGATCCAAGAAAGAACCGAATAACGGAGAAGTACATGGAAATTAAAGTTTTGAGTTGGGGAATCAAATCCTTCATTACGTACTCAGTAATCTAACCGCAGCATCTGCGAATCTTGAAAATTACAGATGAGATTGATTTTAACCAGTCAAGTTGAACCAGTTTGTAGTTGAACCATTGGCTGAGCTTTTTAGTCACATGTTTTTTCGGGTTCCTTATATGGTCAACGTTAGCATCTCGGGCGGATCTTTCTCTCTAACTTTCTTACGAGATTCCTGAGCAAAAGCCTCTCCCGCAAATCGAATACTTTTGAATTTTGTTACCTGTAATCGAAGACTTTCAGGATCGTTTTTCGATAATGCCTCGACAATCTGGTCCACAAGGTAGTCAGCGCATTTTGTTGTACACATTCTGATCGATTTATTCATTTTCGACATCATTTGTATCGTTTCTTTCGTGATTGCAGTTGCTGATTTGGAACAAGAAGGAAGATATGCTATCGATTCGCCAGGAAGTCCACCGAACTGGCAAGATGTGGGATATTCTGCAGATGCTCAACTAGGTGCGTGTTGTGCGTTGTGTTTTAAGCGTTGTGTTTTATGTTGTACCTCAAAAGTGTCTACAACTGTGTAATATACTTCTTATTTGATTGTAGATGAAGGTGAGGAGCGCTATGTTGTGGATGTGGCCTCACGCGAAGATCCCAAATTAAAAGAACTCACTCAGGTTTGTCTTTTTTGCAAACTCATGTTTCTTCCGTGCTTAAGGTTCGTTTGTTCAGGTCCTTATTGACTGGGTTAATGACGAACTTGCATCACACAGGATAATTGTAAAACAACCACTTGAGGAAGATTTGTTTGATGGCCAAGTCCTGCAGAAGCTGATAGGTACTGACTCAATTATTGGATGATAATTCTTGTGATGAATCTTTACTGGCGTCATTATAAGTGAAAACCAATTACAGAAAAACTGGAGAATGTTAAAGTCGAAATTCCTGAAGTAACTCAAACCATGGAGGGTCAAAAACAAAAGTTAAAGGTTGTCCTCGACGAAGCCAACCGGATACTCCAGGTCCAATCATGGCAGCAACCTAAATGGAATGTGGACAGTAAGAAATCTCTCCAGCTATGATTCTGTATGTTTTTCATTCTTTCCGGTGTTTCTAGTGATCCATTCGAAATATTTGGTGGCCATGTTGCATCTACTGGTTGCTCTGGCACGACATTATCGGGCACCTGTTCGGTTGCCAGAAAACGTCAATGTAAAAGTCACCGCCATTCAGGTAATAAACTTTTGCAGATTTTAAAGAGGTATGAGATGAATAAATTTGATTCTGTAGAAACGGGATGGACTTCTGCATCAACGTCAACTTACCGAAGAAGTTACCGCAACATATGAGTAAGTGATTCTTCCAACGGTATTAGATTGGTATAGATTGGTTTTCGTTGTTTTCATCCCTGGCTGTTCGTACTAGTATAATTGTAATGATATTTAATTATTCTATGTTTTAGTGAATGGGGATTACGAACTGGTACGTTTACGCGTTTCTGTCCGTGCACCAGTTTTGTCATTGAAACTTATAGAGCGGGACGCCTTCGACACACTGTTCGACCATGCTCCAGACAAGCTGAACGTCGTGAAAAGAGTATTAACACCAATATTCAAATGTGCCGGAAACAAACGAAAAATATG
>JAQIWT010001019.1:0-13037 GCA_034696485.1 Isohypsibius dastychi | reverse complement strand
ATGATCCAGTTCATGGTCGTTGATGTGGTTTCTGTTCCGGCAATGAAGAGATCAAGGACAGCTTGTTCTAGCTGGGGTTCTACAAAAAACAGAAATAGAGACAACTATTGAAGCGTTTTCTTTTGGGTGAATAATATGTTAATACAAAATGGCGGCAGAAACTCTTTCACCAAACAACAGGCTGGATCACTGATGCTCACCTGAGAATGTCGAGCCTGAGTTTGTTGCCCGACTGGCAGCTTCCACGCGGAAAGCTTCAACATAGTCAGTTTCATCCCCATTTCGAAATTGATCCACTTGATGAACCCGGATTTGTTCCCGAATAAATAAACGCACTTCGTCTGCAACCTGACATGCCCGAAGAAACCGTCTTCTTATCGGAGTGAAGGGGAGAAACCGTAAGAATGGCAAAATGTTCAGAATGTTCAGATGAGACAGTAGCTCAACTTGCTCTCGGAACAAACCGGTCATCTTTTGGAATTGCGCGTCATTGTGATCGAACCGCCTTCCAAATACCAACGCGCAGACCACGTTGCAGACACTGGGCATCAGAAATGACGCCGGATTGACTGGAGATGAATCTGTTGATCGAATGACCTCCGCCATTGCTCTTGCTTCCTCGATGACCAGAGTTTGTAACCATCTCTTTCCTAAGCCAAGATTACGCAGTGTTTTGTTGGTAAAACGACGGTGATCTTTCCAGATTTTTCCACCAGAAGTCATCAAGCCTATAACATTCAAACATCAAGTTTCAGTTAATTCTGTAATTGAAAACCTTTATAGCACCATAGCCTTTAGCGAAGTGACCGAGGAAGGAGGGTGGTCGGTCCAGAAAGTTATCATCCAACATGACCTTCTGCATCGTTTCATAATCGTGGATGAAAATGTACGGGCTTCTACCAACAAACCCCGTGAACATTTTCCCATCTCCATATAATTTGAATTTCTGGATCACTGCACTGAAACTAGCCGAGCCAAGATTTCTGAGACCATGTCCGATCCATGCACTGACTAAAAATAAGTCATATACCGGTACAACAAAAATGATGGTATGACGTCAGTTTGGTCGACTTACCAGGAACTGCAGGAGGAAGACTGGCCTTTTTGTGACGACGTGGTAGCAATACAAGCCACGTTGTAAGAAGAGCGCAGATGGCTGAGAGTGGTATCCAAGTTCCAAATGACAGGCTCAGATGTTCCAACATCTCGTGCAAGTGGATTGTGGGCCAGAATGACGTTTTAAATTTTTGAAAGCCGAGTTGAAGCTCAAAAATGACCAGAAGTCGAGGCTGCTTGACCAGAAAGCGAGTGTTTTAAGAGCCGTATTGGTGAATATCGCACCGTTCTGTTGTGAAGCCGCAGGTTACACGTATGCCCAGGCAAGATTACTTCTGACCTCTGAATGTGAATGACCTCAATGCGAGAAAACAACAAATCTGAAAGAAGTGTAAGCTCTGCGTAAAACAAGTTTTTCGATTGACTAGCATAAAGCTGATAATTCGATTCATACGTATCACAAGGTTCCACCGGGTCTTTTTCTTGAGCTGGGTGTATTAGTCCCTTCCAACCAATCGGATCGGTGTTACTCTATACTCCACCCGTGTAGCTAGTCACTCGAGCGTCGACATTCTCGAGTCGGCCAGTGTCCAAACTTCAGCAGTTCATGGTTGCTCTACGTGCAAGATTAACGACGTCGAACGCACAAACCTGACCCGACCTATCGTCTTCCAGGGACAACATACTCCACCAACTGAAGATTGACGTCTTGATACACAGAGATTACGTACTCTGAGATATCCATGTTCAAGTCAAATACGGACGCAGATGTACAGGAAGCCATTTATTGGTAAATTAAGTAAATGCTCAGGAAGGTAATGAATTCAGTAAACGAAAGGCCAAACCTTTGGTGCCGGAATGACACGAAAAAAACAAAAGGAAGGAACCGTAAATTTGTTTGGAATACCCAGGTAAGTATCACCAGTTTCATCGAAAGTTTTGGGAAACAAAATAATCACTTCCTCTTCCCCGTCGAGGCATTTTCCGCAGCAATGAGCGGTATCATCTCGCGAGTAACCCAGTCTGGTCCGAATCTACACTCTTTCTCTTTACAGCGACAGACGTACCCATTCGACTTATACTTCGCTTCCCACCATTCATTCCCGTAGTCAAGCCTGCAAAAAACGAAGTTGTGAACTAATGTCCATACTTTGAGCTTAAGCAGATTGCTCTATCGAATTCTTCCATCAGCACTATAAGTACTGCCATATTCGGAACCATGAGAATGGCGCACTGACTCGTCATTATCCTACTCACGTTAGCTGCTCGTTAGGGTAGATAGTCCGACTTGCAATTAAAACAACTTTGGAGGAGTCCATACCATGTGGTATAACCTCCACGGAAGTGACATTTGGTTGACAACTGTGGTTCAAAAACCTGCAAATCGCCTAAATACGTGAGCAAAGGCAACAACAAGCAAGATGCACACATGTCTCACCGAGCGATATTTCCCACTCGTCTGGAGTCAATGACCATCTGAGAATCGCATGCTTTCGAATCTCCCGGAACGTTTCTTTGGAATCCTTCTAAAAACTACAAAAGAAACCAATGAACAAAACAGAGTGTTTCGGAGCCGAATAATCTTACGCCAAGCGTGAAGATGTAAGTATCCTCATTATACAAACTGTTCTCTCTTTCGTTATAAACCTCGCCGGTATACCTGAAACACAACGAGTTGAACGACAAGCTACGAAACAAACTTTTAACAAATCAATCATTCCATTCATTTCAGATTTGTTACTGAATCAATTAAGGATTACAGAAAAATTGTACATAGGTGCCAAAATCAACAAAAAGCTTAGTCAGCAAACTCCCGAGATCACCCATAACATCTGAGCTCGACTTACTCGGCTACCATTTCACCTCCCATGATCCTCGCCAGCGCAATCACTCCCCAGCCGATATCTTCTCCCACATATTTAAGCGCAACCCGAGCCGTAGTCTGATTTTGGGTCAGACGGTTGGAGCATTCAACACTGCACTCGCACAAAACTGAGCATTCTTCGATAAAACCAACATTCCAATCGTTTCCTTCGTTACCCTGCGATTTGATCAGATGGGCCAGCGCTTTCTCATCCGGTAACGCAAATGACATTTCGGGATGCCTTTTAGGTGCTTCCAGGTTACAAGAACTCAAATCCCACCGTTCAAAAGGATGTCGTCGTTCGAACCAAAGCAAAGCTGCAGTTATCAAATCATCCACAACGAATTCCTGAAGCTCAGCAAACAAGTCCAATGGATTATCACACCAGTAATCATAGTTTTTCAGATCCTCAGATGATGGCTGACGCGGTGCTGGCCGTTCCATTAATACGGACTCGAAATGCTGGCTCATACCGCCGTTGCGGGCATTTTTCAACAGTTTTTTCAAGACGTCTCTAGACCGTCTGAGGATAATCTTACATTCCCGCAGCTTTCGGAATCTGGTTGGGAGTCGAGCTTCGAGTGAGGACGATCTCTTTCTCTGGTCCAATTTTTTCGGAATACGACGAGGTGGAACTGAACGTGAGCGCTGGTGTCGATCAGGACGACCATGTGCGATTTGAACCAGATCGGAGATGTACTGGAGATCATCGGCCATTCTCCGAGTGGAACTTGCCATCTTTTTGTTGAGGCGCTCAAGGATTCGCGGAACGTAGGTGCCAGATAATGGCGCTTTCGGGAGGCTCCTTGTTGTGCCATCTTTGCAGGTCATTCGGCCATTCTGAATTCTAGAACAGCGATGGGAACTCCCTGTATTTCCGACCAAACGGCACTGTCCGCAACCATCACCCGCGGGCATGACCATACATCGACATCCAGAGCTGGGATCCTCGCATGACAACATTGGTTGTCCACGCGGGGCTCTACAGGGTGGCTAAAAATAAAAAAGGGGCCGATGAGCTAACGGTCATACAGATACTATCGCAACATCAAAATCCAGAAAAAGCGATAATTAATTTGCAGTAAAATACCAATGGATACACTTTACAATGTAGTATACGGTATTACGTAATATACTTTTGTCATCCTTCGTGGCGTGCATCATTATTTATGAAAACTTACGAACAACGTGGTTTTGGATGTACGTTCTTCGTCTTTCTTGTACTTCCTTTTCAGTTCTATCCGTGGAGGAAACTGGAAAACTATCGGCTTGGCAGAAATTTCAGTGTACAGAAGTTCCGACGGGAAGGAAGTGAAATTTCGAAAGTTGTAGCAGGGAACTGGCACCAGTGCTTTTCCGTTAGTAATGTCACTGCAAACATGACCTAGTGAACAAACTCATCCAATCTGATGATAACTTTTGAATTTGGATCTCTATCCGATTCTTCTGCCAAGTTTTGGAATTTGCAAATTGATTTCACTGAAAAACACCGACATAATTCGATTTTCCAAACTGCCTAAATTATTCCGCATTATCACCAGACAAAGTGGTCAGTAGGCGAAGGGAGTGCAGACGAATGTGATAAAAATTACAGTCATACCTACAGACTTCCGCTCGAACAAACTTTTCCTTTTTTGCTGAATTCCCTGATTTGGGATCTTTCATGTAACGAGCCAGCAGAGCGTACATGGTGGAAGGGTCCGTTGCATCCTTTAAACAGAGACTCTCTCTCGCGATATCAAAAACATTCCGACCGGCATTGTTGACGTGGAGCAAAACAGGTGGATCCCGACAGCTCATAAACGCTTCGATAAATCCGCTGTTTCCAGCTCGTACAGCAACATGACTAACAGGAACAACATGATGAAGCTTTTGATTATTGAAGCAAAATGTGTAGGAAATATCTTACGCTGGTGTGTCGCCCCACTGATCTTTCACATGGATCAGCTCCAAATCCATAAAAAACCCGACCAACTCATTCCTGCCTAACAGAGCGATCCAATGAAGAAGGGTCCAACCATTCCGATCAACAACAGATAAACTGCTGCGGTGCAACTTCAGATCACCAAACTGTTTCTCGAGAATCCAGTCCAGCGTTGTGAACAAGAACGAAAATCCATCATCGTCCTGCAACTGGAATAAATTAATGGACCAACACTTGGTATTTCAAAGAAACGGTCAACCCGCCAAAACAAATCCGAAAGTCTTCAAACAAACGGTGAAAAACCGAAGGAAACCTGCAGTCTATTCAAGGAAAAGATTTTTAAGCAACTAGTGGAACTAAAATGCTATCAGGAGAAGAAATCCGAAAAACAAGGGTTTTGCTCTGAGAAGTTCTTGCTCAAGTTGATGGAAGCCGACTAACCAGAAAACTTGCAATCGGCATCTCCACGTTCTAACACTTTTTTCAGAATAAGAAGAAAATACTACCGTACCGAATCAACAAAACATCTGTTACTGAAGAAGCTTTTCCAATCAGTTCCATATAGATTACCACAGAGCTTACAGATTACCACAGAACCGACCTTTTTCTCGATGTCAGCATGATTTTTCAGCAAATACTTTAGCATTCCAAATCGCATATGATATGCAGCCCAGTGAAGAGCAGTACGCCCATCGAAATCCTAGATAATACCATTTGAATTAAGCACACCACGCAAAAACAACGTAATTATTCAGTGTAACGTGTGAGTAGAATCCTTTATCTTGTTTCAAAAATAACCCCAAATGGTAATCGAATGCGCACCGCGTCGTCAACATCAGCGCCGGCACGGACCAAGGTGTAAACCACTGCTGAGTGACCAGCTTTGACTGCCAAGATAAGTGGTGTCTCCGACTTCATCCCAGTCTTTTCGTTCACATCTACCCCAGCCTGCAAAAACAGTTTCATCAAGTGAAGCAACTGCGATCACAGAAGGAAAATCACCTAAGAGACAAAAAAACTCGCAAAATACGAGACAACTTTCTTACAGCTAGCAGGACCAGAACTGCGCCAAGTTTTCCAAGTTTAGAGGCTAAATGCAACAATGATTCGCCGTTTTCATCCAGTTCAAAAAATGTTTTCTGTGCCATTTCTTCCAGGTCGAAAATTTCTTTCAGAAACGACAATATGGATTCCGTCTCGTCCGGAATCTGCCTACAACCAAAAAAGGGCGAGTAATAAATATTATCTTCAACTTCCTCTCTACGATATTATCACACTCTTTGTTCCAGCAAACAAAGACAAAAGATGTATCCAGAATCACCGAGTACTTCCCACGCCGCAAAAGTTTCTAGAACCAATTCAGTTTTACCCTATGTAAAATACGATCTTTGTGTCTCGCTCAATCTGACGTACAGTACGAACACCAGAAAACATACCGTTGTTCAGCCAGATACAGAAAATCCACGAAATCCTGCACACCCGACTGCGTGAAGAATCCGCCGACCTTCGCATGTTCAAGCTGCCAAATTCGCGGCAAATCAACCAATTCATACACTAGACCATCAGTCAAGCCGCCGTTATGAAAACCTTCAGTTTCCGAGGATAAGCTGCTCCTGAAATCAGATCAACAACGTGACCGAAATTATTTCGACCATTCGACAGATGCAAACAACTTACTTTGCGAAACCATCGAAGCAGGACTCGAGAGAGTACTCCTTCGGCATCAGGCAATGTGGACATGACGGAGAGATCTTCATGCCAATCCGACATTCGATGTGATACAGGTGTATCTCGTCGCCTCGCTGCCCTCGACAGACCGTAAAATCTCCCTGTTGATGAAAAATCAAAAACAAAACATTGTGTTGCCAGCGTGAAACTAGTGAGCAAATAAACAACAACAACAAAATCAACCAAAATTGTCGTTCAACTTCCAAATAATAATCCAATCAAATTCAATACAAAGAAAAGCAACAAAGGTCGCTGTAATGCAGCAATATTGAATTACAGAGAAAGCCAAAATTGAAATCAACGGAGCTTTATACCTGACTTGCGTTGCTGACAAATTCATTGCAGAATGGGCAAACTTGATGATAACGAAGAACACCGGCGTGTTCCAAGCAGAATGCTCCGACTTGCTCCGTCTGGGGCAGCCAGTAATACACGGCCTGATTTTCAGCCGAGAACACCAACTCGCATCGAATAAGCCGACGGTTATCATCCCGGAAAGTGGCGTGGCATCTTGTATCCGGTATCCAGCTAACTTCCCTTCCAATCGGCGGATAATCACAAGCACACCGAACCGGGACGGTACCAAGCTACAAAGATGAAGAAAAGACGTCTCATAAACTCGCCTTCAGTGATGGCGTACTTCCGCTTGGGGAAAATTTGCCGGAAATAAAGATTGGGAAATCGACTGTTTCTTGACAGTTTACTCGTTGGTAACATATTATTAAAAAATTGTCCGGTATATTCGGAGCGCAACAAGTTGTAATTCCTCGCAGTGAAAATAGCTGTAAAAAGGCTAACCTCTGAATTCCATGGTTTCCAGCATTTGCCGAACTGACTGTCTGTGGGCGGAAGTCGTAAGCGCCGGGGGATAGCTTCCGGTGATTTCTTGAATCCCGAGAGCCGGCGTGGAACGAAAACCGGTTCAGTGAACTCAATAGATTCAAGTTGCTCTGTGACTTCCTGCAAAAAGTTAAGTTTACTTCAAATATTGTATAAATTTCACCGATGAGAACAAGCGAGCATCGGACGGTAAAACCAGAGCCAAAAACTGCACCAACCGCAAGTTGTCCAGAATTGCTGTCACTATTCTGATCAGCAGCATGATTTTCCGAAACATTTCCTCGGCTCTTCTTGGTGACCTTTAGGGAAGTTTTCACTGGCTTTAACTCGCCATGTCGAATTTCCGGTTCAGCTTCTCGATCGCCCAGTTTAAATAACGTGAGACCATCGTTTTCAAACCTAAAGAGTAACTTTGTAACTTGACATCAGCAAATATCAATCGTATAATCAAAACAGAACAAAAACATATACCCACCAGACTTGCCCCTAATATTTTCGGTTTGGTCCGGAAACTTCGGAATTTGAGTTGAATGAGTCGGGTTCGGGGCTTTTGATTATTTTGAAGATTTTTTTCGAACTGTTTTCCCTTATTTAGTAAGCACTTAAGCAAGAAAAAACTTTAAAACTGCGGAAAGTTTTTCAATTGTGCTGGATCTTGAGTACAATCAATCTATATCATTAAATAGAATGCCGTATCTGGACGCATCTGATCACAATCCTGCGCAAATTTGACTTGAAAGCTGATCCAATTTTCTTCGGTAACTAAAACTCTAAAACTCACGTGGTTTTTTTTTGCTGGATCACTACTTGAACTCCGGATTCTCAAAAATTCAGAATTTGTCGGGAATATCGGGGATTCGACAAGGCTCTTGATTTTTCGGTAATTGAATTGAAGAAATTCACAAAATCCGGTTGGATTCGGAATTTCACGATCGAGACAAGTCTGCTAACCACAATCGGAATTCAGAATCAACTTACATCGATCGGCGTTTTGGATAGTCCAACTCTTTTTCCGGTGTGAGGTCCCTTGGTTCATCCATCGCTACTTCGTCATCTAAAGAGGAACATTGATTCAGAATGCCTAAGAATCAAATTTCTAAAATGACCTGATGGCACTTCCGGTTGGAAATAATTTGAGTTGAGCGGCTGATGACGTGGTCCAGTTGTCATCCTTGCAACCGGCTTTCCATGAGCATTCCGACGACGTTGTCTTTCAGCCTCATCTCGCTCTTTTTCTTCCCGGATTCGCTGATGTCGAGCTGCAATGTTGGGATCCAGGAAGCGTCGATGTCGTCGACGATCGAGACAACTGAACTGGTCATTCTCCTTGTTCAGATATCCAGGTCTTCCGCCAGGCAGAAGAGGATTCTGGTTGAGTTTGGCAAAGAATTCAAGACCATGTCTGGAAGCCATTGCATACTGGACATTACGCATGACCGCTTCTGTGACGGGGTCGTCGAGAAGTTCTCCCGAAGTCGAATTCGAGGAATTATTCATCTGGTTTTCATTTTCCCACGAGTGTTGTACATGTCTTCCATTCACGCTAGAGTGATCCTGCCAGGGACGAATGGGTCCTTCAAATTCGTTTTTGACTCTATCAAAATTATAACGTCCGTATGCCGAGGAACGGTCAGCCAGGGAGGGCATTTCCGGCACTCTTCCAAAAACAACCGCGGATGGCATTCCATTTGATGAAGAGGGAGCTCGAATCGACCAAGAAGGACCCTGTCCTGGTCCAGTGCTCTGCTGAAGATGCGGCGCTGACACGTTGTACGGAGGCCGGAAATAAGGGCTGGTTGAAGTTGAACACATTTGCAGTTCTTGATTGTACTGACCAAACGTTGATTGGGAAAAACACGGAAATTCAAACGTCTCTTCCGGTGTCTCTGTTTTGATGATAACTGGTACTGGAGGCGGCGCATCAATCTGGAGCCGATCTTCTGCAAGACACAGCAGGTATAGCACCGGTTAAACAACCTCAACAATCTCGCATTTACAGCGCACTTTTTTTCCACTCAACAATAATTTTCGTTAATTTCATTCTGAAGTTTCGGAAAAGCAATACGGCTCAGACAGGTTTGAACTGATAAATTCTTGCTACGAAAACGAACTCGTGCTGAAGCAGGTTTCCGGTGACTGATAAATAAACCAATCATTCTTCAACTTGAATTTCACTCGATCAAACAATTCTTACAAGAAAATCCTTTCTGCAACGCACGACATCAGCCAGTAAAAATACAGCAACCAGAACCACAAAGGATTTGGTGTAAAATGTGACGCTCAGCTTCGAATTTAGGACATGATGAGTCCAGAACTCCAGATAAAACACAGTTTTTTACCGTCATTTTCATCGCTCTCTCCATCGTCAGAGACTTCGATCTCTTCGATAAATCTGATCAGTGGCATGTGGATATTCTTGCTCCAGTCTTCCGGTGCGTTTGGATCTCCCCATCCGCCGTTCTCCTCGCTATCAGCCATAATGTGCGATGGATCTGGAAATAATGAGTCAGTTAAAATTTAGAATACGAATTCTAATTTCATCTATCACAACGTCCCGAAGCGAGATGAAGATCATTCAAGTAGGCCACTTTTTGCGAAAATAGAAAGCTACTGACTTTTCAGCAAAGGATTTCTGACAATCCTCTTCAACTGAACACCTGAATCACTACGCTGGCTTATCTTACTGTAAGACAGGTAAAGATGTCAAAATAAGAGGATCGGGGAAACGATCACGGCGAGTTTGATCCGGTGGAAAAAACAAGAGCAGAAATCACATTTTCAACTTGCACTGAACTCGACTCACTTTCACGTCAATCCAACATCCGCAACCGTCAAAGGCATGCACAGTTCTGGACTATATCCGATGTAGTAACTTCAAGACACAACATCCAGGCGCCGAAGGATGTTCGTATCACTCACCATTGCCTTTTAATCAAAATTTGAACAAAAACTGGGGATTCTCAAAATTTGAACAAAACCGAATACGGCAACGTCAATCAAAGACATCGAGCAGCTGATTGATTGGTTTGGTATGGACAGCACTCAATCGGGTTCCCATCCCCGATCTTCTAGTGACTCACCAATCCAAACCACAAATGACATCATTGCGCTATCATAATCATAATTCAGCACATCTTATCATGTTCATTCAAGAACTTCTGTACTGAATTCCACCCCGACTATATATCAGACTTTCTTTGAATCAATGCTGCTTCATTGCAGCATGGAAACCAGATTTTCGTTATGCTCCAAATTGTCCATCGCAGTAACTCTTACGGGATTCTTGACGGCACTGTTTTCGTTTTATTCAGCTGACTTTTTGGATCTACTCCACAACATCTACGTACAATGCACAGTGAATTTCAACATAATAACAGCTGGAGCCGGGCTTACGTTCATTTGGGGTCTATGGAATCGCGGTACGGCATTTTACCGTAAGCACTATTCCATATCACTCGAAATAACCAGAAACACCCAGTGTTGGGACGTACTTCAGTGGGCCTATGATCGCCACATGAAAAATCCCAAACATCTTCGGCTCAGTACGGCAGTCAAGCAAACCGTATCCAAACGTCATGAAACTGTTTATGAATTTCTCCCCAAAATTGGATCTCACAAATTCACATTCGATAAAATAAAATTCAACATGGAGCGGAAGATGCGGATTGTGAGGGACAAGGAAGACGACGACTATATTATGCAGTTTGAAACATTATCCATTTCCGCAATTCACGACGACCCCAGCGTATTCCCAAAGATGCTTCGCGAAGCTGACGATTTTAAAAAAGAGAACGATGTTGGACTAACCAGAATCTATACGTCTCAGTTCAACAACTGGAATCACATCAGAATGAAACGAAAGCGACAAATCGACTCTGTGATACTTCAAGAAGGTGTCAAAGAAAAGGTCATCGCTGATGTTGATGAGTTTGTCAAGTCTTCGGAATGGTACGCAGAACTCGGAATTCCCTACCGACGAACATATCTGCTACATGGACCACCTGGCACCGGAAAAACTTCGCTGGTTGCTGCTGTGGCTGGGCATTTTGGTTTTGGTATCTGCTTGCTGAATCTGAGCGACAAGTCTCTTGATGATGTGGGCTTCGGTCGATTACTGAGGACTGCCCCAGATCACTTTATAGTCGTACTGGAAGATATCGATGCTGCATTTGGAAACCGCGAAGAGTCCAGAGATGAACACCGCCCCACTATGGAAACGGCGAACATGGGTAAACTGACCTTCTCCGGATTCCTGAATGGCCTAGGTGCGGTTTCGGGAACAAGACTGGTATACTGTATCATAACTTTATTTTTGTTTGCAGACGGCCTTGCCAGCTCAGATAGAAGAATTATATTTATGACGACGAATTACGTGGACAGGTTAGTACTTCAATGTGGTGAATTTTATTGAGGTAAAATTTGTTTGGTTGTAGGTTGGATCCCGCACTTACTCGGCATGGAAGAGTGGACTTCTGTCAGTTGATAAATTACGCTAGCAGATCGCAGATGGAGAGCTTCTTCCGTCGTTTCTACAAATCAGCAACGGACGAAACGGTTGCTAGTTTTGTCGATGAACTATTCCTTGCAACAGAAGACCTTCCGAATCCTGGAATCAGTTTGGCTGAACTCCAGGAGCTGATATTGAAATTTCGAAATAATCCGGCGGATATCGTTACGGGCATACCTGCATTCTTAGAACGGAAGAAGGAACGAGTGACGGACTCCACCGCACCTAAAACGGCGAGCTCAGTGGATCGCGGTAGCAGCACCGGCCACCGCGGAAGACCTAGGCACCGACGGAATTATCGGGGTGGATTTCGAGGACGAGGTCGCGGAAGGTAGTGAAGGACTATAAACATTTAGAGAACCATGACAAATATTCGAACGAACTGAATAGTTTTAGATTATTAAATGTTGAAACTGCATCTTAAATGAATAATTTACTGTATGTGACGATTCGCGGTTCGTTGAAATGCTTACTGAATGTTTTCATCGAATCGTGGTATAGTCCAGCTTTCTTTCACTATAAAACTGCGAAAAAATTAGAAAACTTCAAACTGAAAATAATTACAAATATCGCGTTGTTTTGTTTAGTGTTGACGCACATGATAAAATGGTAAAGCAAGATTTCCGTTGTGGACAAACACCTTTTGATTCTCGCGTGAAATTTCGTTACTTGGTGTACGAGTACGACCAGGTTAACGGAATTATAATCTCCGGTTATCAATTTTGTCTCCGTCAAAAAATAGACGACCAGCGTCTATTCTGTATTGTATGACAGCAGGGTAACACCACGAATAAATACTCTCATAGTTGATAAAGATAATTTAGATGAGCGTTTTTAAACTCTAGAAGAAAATCTTTGAGGGATATATTTTTTGAGGATAGAATTGCGATCCAAGGCCATCTCGGACAGTCTGAAGTATTTCCAGAGGACGAGCCCTACTGAAATGTTGAAGATCAGCCCGCTGGCCAAAACTGTCGGAAAACTGCAGGGATAAATTTCCTTTCCGAATGTCTTGAAAGTTGACTGAATGATTCGCCGCGTAGTTTGTCCAGCCGGAGTATTACAATCTATCCGTGAGAGTATCTGAAAAGAACAACAACATAATTCAATCAAATCAC
>JAQIWT010001018.1:0-13046 GCA_034696485.1 Isohypsibius dastychi | reverse complement strand
CAAAACTCAGCATCTTCCATCTTTCTGACATTTTTCAAAACACTCAAAAAAACTGAACGTGCACTGAAATATTCGAACCTTCTGGACTCAAATGATGGGTCCGACTTTGGGGTGACGGAAAGCAACGACCAAGCTCTCAATTTATGTGCTCTGGCAAATTTCAAATTGTTACGTGCTTCAGCGTCATCTATACTAGAAGCTGTAGAAACAACCTGACTTAAACGAGAAACACGACAAAACCTTTCAAGCTGATGAAAACACTCAAGCGAACTAACTTGATTTTCAAAATCGAACATGGACGTTGGAATTCTACCGAGGAGTTCCACTGTCAAACGTGCTCTGTCAACACGCTTTGAATTGACCTTTTTTGTCCGACCATCCATGCTCAGACATTTCAAGTAGACATTTTAGTAGCATACCCACAAACTTCACATGTCAGCATTTTGCCGGTATGTTGGCATTCCATGTGGTAGATGAACCTCTTGAACACAGGGTAGGACTTGTTGCATATTCTACAAGGGTAGGTCCTGTCGACGCAGTGTCCTACACCGCGATCCCTGAAGACAACTTTTGAGCTAAAAGTTTTAAGACACACTGCACATGCGTAGTCTCCTTTGAGCAGGGCGAGATTCTGCGAAGAACACGTGAATTCAGCTCCTGCAAGTAGTAACCAATTTTTGCTCGCCTTCTCGTGATAGGTCCTGGATCGGTCGGTTTCGAATCGGAGGTTACAACATGAGCATCTAAAGCCATCAGGAGGAACGGGTTTCGAGCATCTTTTTTCGGTTTCATCTCGCCAACCAAATCCTTATGAATAGTCCGTATGTGATATTCCAGCAGCGGTACGCTGTCGAATCTTTCCTCGCAAAACTGACAGTCGTGTTTCTTGATACTGATTACTGACGCGATGGCTTTCGATGTGCTCCCCCAACAATTCAAATGACGGAAACTCCAATTCACAAGCTGAGCATTTGCCACAAGTTTCCGGTCTAAGACCCCCATGAGAAACTGCATGGATTTGCAACCATGCTGCATCCGAGTATCTCAGGTGACAATCTTTACAATGGAGAATCCGTTTATACATCCTCGGCTTTTTCGCCAGAGATTTCGGGGACACGGCTTGTAACCAGTCATGGGCCGTCGCTCGAAAAATCCGTCCCGGTTTCTCTTCCGGCCGTCTTTCTGTTTTTTTCCGTCTCCGGTTTCCGTCCGTCTTTCTGATTCTAAAACCGCCGGTTCCCGGCTGATTTCCGGTTTTTCGAGAATATATATTAAACAACGGTCTTTATTAATTTATTTAGTTCAAAGTTTGTTTGCTGTTCAAACAGCATATGCGAAATGAATGCTACACTGTTCTGGTAGCTGGTAACCCAGCCCGCGGTACCATACGGGTGACAACTTACGCGCAGCCTCGTCAATCGACATGGAGTTGGGCGAGAATTTAGGAATTTATCCAGAAATAAATATTCAATTGCTCGCTTGATTCCGTCTCCGTCGCCGTCCGTCTTAAAAAACTCCGGCCGTCCGTCTTCCAGAATTTCCGGCCGTCGCCGTCCCGTCTCACAATTTTTCCGTCCCGGTTAAAGACGGAAAAAGACGGAAAGACGGGAGGAACCGGAAAAAGACGGCGATATAGGACTTTCCGGCAAAAAGACGGCCCATGACTGCTTGTAACTGTTCTGGACGTCCAACTACAGCATGGAGCTCTTTCTCTGCAGGCTGCTTTTCAGTCTCTGGTGAAATATCAGCTAGTCCAGGGCGTGAAACTTGACTGTCAAACCGGAAACGCGGTGGTTCCTCTCCAGATGATCAAGTACGCTCCGAACTGAACTCCACCACCCCACTTGATTCAGAATGCCGATTATCGGAGCACGTTTCCAAGTTTGTACGCTTCATTCCGGTAGAGAAACTTGGTGCAGGAACAATCTCCTCAGACGATTTCTCAGCTTTGTTTTTCCTAACAGCTAAAATTAAGTCATTCAAGATCAAAAGAGCCACATACTTTTGATGAACAAAGACACTCAACCCAAAAAATGTATCTGTTCGTTGTTGTTTATCAGACGAACGTGTGTACCTGCTTTTTGTTTGCGCAGGATTCTTGTTGCCAGAAGCTATTCGTTTGGGACATGGTTTCGCGTGTTTAGCTGGTGCTTTGGAAACAGAATTGCAATAATCTGTAACACGAAGACCATATCTAACATAAACAATGAAGATCGAAAGGACAGTAACATACTAAAAATACCTTCGAGCTCTAAATCGGGCTTTTTGAGAAGATCACCATAATTCTGGCAGTACCAAACTTTCAGCTCATCATTGAAAAGAAAACACGGAGACAAAACAAAACACGCAAGCTTTTGCTTGGTTGTTGTGATAATTCATCGGCGCATGTACGTAGCAGGCGAATTTGGTATTCGGGTGCATACGCCACTGTAACGATTCCGCGCTCGCGAATTTTCATTTTCCAATTTCAGTCTAATTTTGAAAGTTCTGATAACATCGATTTCAATAAACTGAGCCTGAAATGGAAGTCGACCCCGTTCCGGAGACGGAAGTTACTGAAAATGATGCACTTGATGCTATACACGATATGTCTGAACCTCTTAAGGAAACCGCAGCTAACATGGGACTGGGAACTGTTCCATCAAGTTGGGCATTAACCAGTTTTTTCGTGAGTAAACCCGCTGCAAGTTTATGTGCTTACTTCTTGCTATCAAACTGAATTTCATCTGTCGTAATTTTCCTTTTTCGTGTTTTAGGAGCGCAGACATGGACTCTACTGCGCCATCAAATCTTGCGGCAATTACGAAGGAAAGCCACAGATGAGAATGTACACCACTTTCTATCCATTTCCCGAATCAGCTGAATTCAAAGCCAAATGGGTTGCGCTATGTCGTCCTAAAGAGTTTCTGAACACAAAGAATGCCAGAGTCTGCAGCAGCCATTTCTTGCCGACAGATTTCTATTTCATCGGGAATGAAAAGTATATCACTCAACATGCCATCCCTTCCGAAAATCTCCCCCAGGTAATCTTTCAGCCTTTAGGCTGAAGTGCGTAGCAATGGAGCTACAATTAACGTTTAGAGAGCCACTAAACGATGCAGAATTCACAAATGTGCTTCACTGTTCTCATCTGACAAATTTCTATCATCGAACGATTCTGCTTCTGTTGTGAATTCTTTGTTGATTTTCAGGAGCGCACAGCTGCACTCCACTGCGCCATAAAATACTGCGGCAATTACGAAGGCAAGCCACGGATGAATCGATATACTATTTTCTATCCATTTCCCGAATCAGCTGAACTCAGGGCCAAGTGGGTTGCTTTATGTCGTCCTGGAGAATATCTGAACACGGATAATGCAAGAGTGTGCGACGAACATTTCTTGCCGAGAGATTTCTTTTTCAGTGGAGGTGAAAAGCATATCACTCAACATGTCATCCCTACCGCCAATCTTCACGAGGTAAAGTTTCGAATTTCGACAAAAATCAAATCAAATATTCAATGGTATTCTAGAAACCGGCCAAAAAGTGGCGTGATCGCTGTGCCGTGATGGATTGCAGTAGCCACAAAGATCTTGGCAGGAAAGTCACATATCACAAATTCCCAAAGTCTGGCAATTTAAGAAACCAATGGATTCAACGGTGCCGACGGAAGGACAAAACAACCTGGGATAATGCGTATATCTGCAGTGATCACTTTACGCCTGATGACTACCGGAAGCGACCGGACGCAGACCGGGATAGGATCGCAGTCCGAGAGAGGCTGAAGGATGGCGCCGTTCCATCTAGGTTTGATTGTATGCCTGTTCTATATCGACCATCCTGTGCGATCAAAAGCTTCCGAAAACCTCCGAGAAAACGGGAATTTATTCCAAAGATTGTCACCGGCCCTGCTGTTGAACCCGTACCCACATCAGCTCATGCCAAGCCGAACTCGGAGTTCCTGACGGTTATTCAGTTCGAATATGATGATGTGAATCCTTGCTCGTTGTTCACGAACTCAAGTCCGTATCTTCTGACGGAAGTCCCAACATGTAAGTATATGAGAAATTTGATCGGTGAATATTTATAATTTAATAGGAGCTGAAGTAAGCAACTTGTCATAATCGGCCCTGATGTATACCTTGGGCATTAATGCTTAATGATTCTTTTTATGGTTATGTAATTATTTTTGTGAAGAACATTTCAAACAAAACAGGGCAGAAATTCGCTATTTTGCGAAAAGCGATGAGAAATCTGTTTTGACTGTACAAATTGAATAGTATCAAAAATATATAGTATATAGTATCTGAAATAGTATCAAAGATGGATAAAATTCTGAAGAAAATCAGGAACATCGGAAACTGTTCGATGTTGTTCAAAAACATGAGAATTCAACGTTGGGGGTGGAAGTGACAGGTTGCTCACTTAGCACGCAGGTTCGTGTCTTGACAGTTTTGGTTTATATTTACAGTTTGCCACGAATGTAAAAAGGTACTTGAGGGGCCTTGTGTTTTGCACGGAAAACATATTCTGGATCCACCATATTCCCGGAACTCTTTGCCGGCAGATTTGGTTCTACGCGTTCTTGACCTGGAGCAAGAAATACGTTCTGGTAGAAGAAGTTTTTTAATTTTAAATATTGTTTGAAAATCATGTACATTATTTACGACGTTTTTAGGAGTCGTCGAAGGAGTATTTGCCGTGAAACAGATTCCGAAATTCAGTGTTTTTGGACCGCTTGTGGCGCCTTCGGGAAGTGTTCAGGGAAAGCCAAGTTCCAAGTTCGGAATAAAAACTAAGACCGGATGGCAGGAATATTGTTTGGATTCGGATTATGCTTGCAATTGGCTGAAACATGTGCGATTCTCGGAAGCGAAGACTGAGCAGAACTTGATGGCGTATCAACAGAATGGACATGTGTATTTCTCGACGTTGAGCGTCATTGAGCCAGGAAGCGAGTTGAAAGTTTGGTATGCTCGGTGTTATGGAAGTTCGAGGGGTGCACCTGACCTCGCGGCCAAACGTTCAGGTTTGTCATCAATTATTTTCATTACTTGGCTGTCTCTGTATAATCATGTGATAAACTCGGTTAAGTATTCCTGGATTAAAGTATTATTAGGGTTGGTATCACTTGAAAGAACTGATATTAAATTTTAAATTCTACTGTGTTAGAAATTAAAATATTGATATTTTAGAAAATTGAATTAAGTAAACAGAAAAATATATATCAACAACAGAAATGTAATCGTTGATAAATAATAAAATTCTCTAGAACGTTCAAAGCAGAACATGGAAAATTTTCAGAGAATTGTGGAATCTAAGGTGACTAACTGAATATTTGACAGTCTTTCCATTTGTCCTGTCGTAACCAATTTTGTATCAAATCTTTAAGGCAGATCTACTCACAACATACCGAAATTTGAGAATGGTAACGAAACAGAAGTTATCTTTTGGGAAAATAATATGATGAATATGATGAAGAGTTCATGTTTTTTTCTGCAGTTGAAAACACCGAGTGGCTCAGTTCAACCCTTCCGTCTTCAGACGATTTGGAGCAACCAGATCAACAGCTTGCCCAGAAACTACCGATTGTGGAAGACATGGTTTTGGGTACCGAGAAAAATTCGGACAACATCAATAACCTGTTATCAGTCTTCACGGAAAACTTGAAAGATATTCGGAAGAACGTCAGTGAAGTGAATGCGGCGCCGGAATGTCATGAAGACCTCAATTTCTTACCGACCTATGATCCGGATGATTTCACATCCTTCCAAGAACCTCTCACTAATTCGCCGTCCAGTTCCGCAGCTGAGAATGGTGTTTCGAGCGGAAGTCAAAGGAGTCTTGGACCGGAAATAGAATCCGAATCCTACGATCATGAATGCGTTATCTGCGAAGCGCGATTTCGCATCTTCAAGCTGTTACAGATTCACATGATATCTCATGGAAAACTATCGCGAGAGATCAGCGCCTTGGATTTCGTTTGTCCCGATAAGCTCTGTAAGGTACCACGATTCGAGTCCATGGCAGCCTTGATGCGACATGTTGAACAGCACAAGGGTACCTGTCCTCCTGAAAAGAGTTTCCCTTGTCCACATTGTGTCGAGCCATACCGGAAGTACCCGACCCAAGCCATGCTGGATGGCCACATAAAACGGGCCCACCACGAGACTGCCGGAAACGGGAAGTTCCATTGCCTTGTCTGCCACCAGAGTTTCATACATGAGAAAAACCTTGTAATTCATAAAGAAGTATGGTGTGAGGTCGTTCAGTCAGTTGTGAGTATTCTGACTTTGTTGTTACAGATGGGGCACGGGTTGGTTTCAGCTCGATCTCATCAATGTCCGGTCTGTCTTCGCAACTTTGATACTCACGTCGAGATCAATCAACATGGTGAATCTCATGGAATTGATGGTGTCTTCACGTGCAGGATTTGTAGCAAGCAGCACAGCAAATTTCATTCGTTGAGGGTGCACATGCTAGACAATCATGGTTCCACTCCCGTGACTCCCATTGCGGAGTGTGAGATCTGCGGACATAAATCGAGTCGTACCCAGGATATGCAAAGGCATATGGCTGTTCATTCCAACGTATGTAATCTTTCTGCAAAATTGTGGCATTTGATTTGATCTCGTTGAATTTTGTAGGAGTATAAATTTGCGTGTGAACAGTGTGACTGGAAGTTCCGGTTCCCCGACCAACTGCCACGCCATAAAGCTGCATGGCATGATCCGACCAACCCGCCGAAATACAAAGCAAAACCATGGAAAGGGCCGTTAGCTAAAGACTACTTGTCGCATGTCTATAAGTGCCGTGATTGCAAGTTAGGCTTTTCGGAACCGAAACTGCTGATTCGTCATCTCGATGCTCGACATCCGGAGGTCTCGAAGTTTTCCATCCCGGAGCTGAACTACCCGTTTAAACCCGTCTACAGGTATACTTGTATCCGTCCTCGTTGTCGGAAAAAGATGATCGATGAGGATCAGTGTCGCCAGCATTTGAGAACGGACCATGGGATAACGGATCTGTCCACCGTGACCAGTCCAGGAAAACTCGTGGTTATTAAGTATTATACTTGCGACAAGTGTGACTATACGAACAATATCATTTCGCACTATCAACATCATCTTCAGACTGCGCATTCTGAGAGTTCGAGTTCTGATAACTTGTGATAGTGTTGTTCGAGTTGAGCTGTGTGTTTTAAATGCCAAGGTCACCGATCTGCGTTGTTTCTCCTTGACAGTTTTATGTCTACGAAAGCTCGTAGTTCGATAACAGAATGGTACGATCTGTTTGCAACCAGGAAATTCTGCCACTCATTCAGTGCCGACCATTAGTTGCGTGACTTGATGAGCTACCAGTTTTTATTGGACACTTTCCAGAGGGTCGATGGGCAACTCCTACGACTATTTGTTATGGTACTCCTTGTGAAAAAAAGAAGGCTCTTTTCAGCGTCCACAGTTTGACCCAGACAGCTTTTGAAGCGCAGAATTCGCTGCCTCTAGCTAGGTTCGCAAACGAGTGTTTCTTGTAAGTGAAGCTCGTAAACAACAAGTTTTGTAGCTAGAAATTTCCTGACCCTGGTCTGATGTACAGTAATCAGGAATGGTTCCCGGCATCCTCTTGCGTGTGTTTCGTGTAATTCAGTGGCGTGTGGAGCAGTAACAGTCCTGACTCACAGGAACACTAGGGCCGCCGGTCAGAGACTACTTGTCGTATGTCTTCAAATGCCGTGATTGCGAGTTGGGGTTTTCGGAACGGAAATTGCTTGTTCGCCGGCATCCGGAAGTCTCAAAGTTTTCCATACCGGAGCTGAACTACCCATTTGAGCCTGTCTACAAGTACCCGTGTCCGAAGCGTGCTTGTCGAAAAACGTTTGATGATGAGGACCAGTGTCGCGAACATTTGAAAACGGATCATGGAGTAACGGATCTATCTAATAATCTAATGTGACCTTTCCGGAAAAGCGAGTGCATGTGAGATGGTATACTTGCGACAAGTGTAATTATAGAAACTATATCATTTCTCAGTATCACCATCATCTGCAGACTGCAAATCTTCCGAGTTCCAGTTCTGATAACTTGTGATACTGGTACTGTAGTTTATGTTCTTGTTACGCTGTGTGTTGGTAACCGAAAGGTCAGCGTTGTACAGCACACATTTTCTCGTGACAGAATCTAGCAGAAACTTTTTGCAGCCAGCTGAGCACTAGAGCTTTGTAGCAGAGGTGACTAGATAAATATATCTACCGTATGTTGAGCGAGATCGTAAAACTACTGATAGTCGGAGAATCGCTAAACAGATACTGCGCCTATACTCGTTTAGTACTGGCCATTCCATCAGTAACGTAACTTGACTTGAGTGAGCTACCTGTGTTATTAGAGGGAGCTCTTCAGAAGGTGGTTGTAGAAAATGAAATTTTAAAATTTCGGTACAATACGCAGATTTCAAGCCAAGTGTTTGCAGATACATTCGTCTCTTACGAAAAGAAAATTAAACGGAAAAGAAAACGCAGAACGAAACACCCACACTGTCACTTTTGCTTCTTTGTTGTAGTAATTCATCGGCGCATGAAGCAGGCGAATTTGGTATTCGGGTGCATACGCCACTGCAACGATTCCGCGTTTGCGAATCCCAGTTTACCGATCACATTCACATTCAGAATTCTGATGATATTAATTTCACAAGAAAGAGCTTGAAATGGATGTCGACACCGTTCCGGAAACGGAATCTACTGAAAATGACGCACTTACTGATATTCCTGATATACCTGGGCCTCTTCAAGAAACCGCAGCTAGTGTGGAAATTGTTGACACATCTCCAACCATCTTTTCCGTAAGTTAAATACGCTACAAGTGTGTATGCTTGCTTCCTGCTATCGAACTAAAAAATTTCTGTTCTAATGTTCTTGTTTTAATTCTAGGAAAGCAGAACTGCGCTCCGCTGTGCCATGAAATACTGCTACAACTACCAAGGAAAGCCAGGGATGAGTCCGTACACAACTTTCTATCCATTTCCCAAATCAGCTGAAATCAGAGCAAAATGGGTTGCTCTTTGTAATCCCGAAAAATGTCTGGATACGAATAATGCAAGAGTTTGCAGCAACCACTTTTTCTTACCGGGAGATTTCTTTTTCATCGGGGACGAAAAGCATCTCGCTCAACATGCCATCCCTACCGCGAATTTAGTCCGGGTAATCTTCAAACTTCCGGCTACAGTAAAATTGAATTAACAATTATTTTCTAGAAACAACAAGTCAGAAAGTTTCGTCATCGGTGTGCCGTCATGTATTGCAGTAGCCACAAAGATCTCAGCAGGAAAGTCATTCATCACAAGTTCCCGAAATCTTGGGAAATAAGAGACAAGTGGATTCGTCTGTGTCGACGGAAAGACAAAACAACCTGGGAATATGCGCATATCTGCAGCGATCACTTTACACCAGATGATTACCGGAAGCTACTAAACACTGACCGGGAGAGGTTGAAGGATGACGCCGTTCCATCTAGGTTTGATTGTATGCCTATTGCCTACCGACCTTCTTGCGCGATCAAGAAATTCCGACCACCACCGAAAAAACGGGAATTTATCCCAAAGATCGTCCTTGAGCCTGCTGTTAAACCGGAGCCTGCACCAGCTCCCACGAAGCCCAAGTTTATAACGGTGATGCAGTTTAAACACCCGGATGTGGATCCGTGCTCGTTATTTACGAATTCCAGTCCATATCTTTTGACGGAAGTGCCAACTTGTGAGTATATTGACTAAATGTTCATTCATTGTTTATACGGTTTTAATTTATATTCTCAGTCTGCCACGGATGTAGACAGATACTTGAGGGACCCTGTGTTTTGCATGGAAAACGAATTCAGGATCCACCGTATTCGCGGTCGTCTTTGCCGGCGGACTTGGTTCTACGCCGTGTTGACTTGATGGATGAAACGAAGTTTGGTACGAAAGTTCAGTTATTGTGTTTGAGAATGGTGTGGATTATTTTGTCGCGTTTTTAGAGGTTGTGGAGGGAGTATTCGCCGTTAAGCAGATCCCAAAATTTACAGTCTTCGGACCACTTGTAGCGCCTTTGGAAAGCGTCGAGAAAGAGCCAAGTTCCAAGTTTGGGATCAAGACGGACGCTGGATGGCAGGAATATTGTTTGGATTCGGATTATACTTGCAACTGGCTGAAAAATGTCCGATTCGCTAAAGCCAAGAATGAGCAGAATCTGATGGCGTATCAACAGAATGGACATGTATATTTCTCGACGTTGGACGTTATTGAGCCAGGAAGCGAGTTGAAAGTCTGGTATGCTCGGGGTTATGGAGATTCGAGATGTGCACCTGACCTTGTAACCAAACGTCCGGATATTACAGGTGTGTTATCAGAAATTTGTGATACTTGGTTTTATTGTGTAGAAAGGCGTGATGGAGTGAGTCTTTGCATTCCTGGTTCTTACTATATTAAGTTTTTTGATACTAAAATATGAAATATTTTAATTGAAATTAATAATCTAGCCATGAAGGAATAACTATGATCTTTCAGAAGATCCGAATGGGAACATTGAAGAACTTTAAACAATCAATGATTTACGTGTGAATTTTTTACAGCAGTTTCATTGATGTTAGCCTCAGTTTTTTGCATGAAATCCCCAAGATACACACATCATATGATTGCGACTTGCGAGTTGAGTAATGTTTTTTTGCAGTTGGAAATAGCGAGTTTCTCAGTTCAACTCTTCCGTCTTCGGAGGATTTGGAGCAAGCAAATAATCCGCTTGTGTATCAGCCGCCAGTTGTGCAAAACATGATTCTTAACACCGGAGGAAACGTGGAGAAAATTGATGAGATCCTGTCTGTTTTCACGGAAAGTTTGAAAGGCATCCGAGAAAATGTCAGCGAGTTGATTTTGGAAGTCAACGCAGCGCCAGAATCCCATGAAGGACTTGACTCTTCCCCAATCGATTACCCAGACGATGTTATTTCATCATACGAAGAACTTCCTGATGATCCGCTGCCGGATGCGGATGACGATATGACCGAAAATCAGAAGACCATTGAACCGGAAGTGGAATCCTACACCTATGATCATCAATGCTTTATCTGTGACGCGCGATTCCGCACCTTGAATCTTCTACAGATTCACGTGATATCCCATGGAAAACTGTCACGAAAACTAAATGCCGAAAATTTCGCTTGTCCCGATGACCTTTGTAAAGAGCCACCGTTCGAGTCCATGGCAGAACTGCTGCGACATGTTGAACAGCACAAGTGTCGCTATCCTCCTACAGAGACCTTTCCTTGCCCGCACTGTGTCGATCCTGGCCGGAAGTACTCGACCCAGGTGAAGTTGGATGCCCATGTAAAAGAAGCCCACAACAGCGACGGGACTTCAAAAGCGCTCCCCGGAAACCTGAAAGCCTTCCAGTGCGATATCTGCTTCCGAAGTTTTAGATCAGAAAAGTTTCTCGGAATTCATAGAGAGGTATGACGGGAGGTCGTTGCTAGTGTGTCAGTACAAAAAGTTTAGTTCATTTTACAGACGGGACACGGGCTGGTTTCTGCTGGATCTCATCAGTGTCCGGTCTGTCTTGGCAGCTTCGATACCAACGTTGAGCTCATGCAACATGGTCGTTCTCATGAAGTAGATGGGATGTACACATGCAGAATTTGTAGAAAGAACTACGACCACTTTCATGCGTTGAGGAGGCACATGGTGGAAAACCATGGTCCCAACCAGAAAATCATGGAATGTGCGATTTGCGGGCATACAACGAATCGTAGCGAGGATCTGACAAAGCATATGGCCGTTCATTCCAGTGTATGTACTTAATATGAGTGGGGCATTTGTTCTCACTGGAGTTCTGTTATGTAGGAGTATAAGTATGCGTGTGACCAATGTGACCGGAAGTTCAGGTTTCGAAGCCAAGTGGGGACCCATAAAGCCTCCTGGCATGACCCAGCCAATCCGCCAAGATTCAAAGCGAAACCGTGGAAAGGGCCAAAGGTCAGAGACTACATGTCCTATGTGTTTAAATGCCATGATTGCAAGTTGGGGTTTTCCGAACGGAAACTGTTGGTTCGCCATCTCGATGCTCGGCATCCGGCAGTCTCAAAGTTTTCCATACCGGAGCTGAACTACCCATTTGAGCCTGTATACAAGTATCCGTGTCCCAAGCGTGCTTGTCGGAAAAGGTTTGATGATGAGGATCAGTGTCGCGAACATTTGAAAACGGATCATGGAGTAACGGATCTATCTAATGTGACCTTACCGGGAAAGCGAGTGCATCTCAAATGGTATACCTGCGACAAGTGTGATTATAGGAACACTGTCCTTTTGCAGTATCACCATCATGTTCAGACAGCACATCTTGAGAGTTCGAGTCCTGATAGCGTGTGACACCATTGTTAATGTTCTAGTTATGCTGTGTGTTGGTAACATAAAGGTCACCGATGTACGCACTTTTTCCTGACAGTCACATAGGTCATGGCTTTTGAGTAACAAAATCGGGTAGAATCTGTTTGCAGTTATTTGGTTAGTACCGGCCATAAGTAACTTGAGTGAGCTACCAGCATTAATTTGGCGCTCTCCAGAGGGTAGTATTGCAACTTTTTCTTCAGGTAGAAAATTGAGGACGCTTTTCAACGTTCATTCTTCGTACCGAGTAGTATGAAAACGATCCTCGAAATTGGCCACAAAAGTAAGGGCATTCGTTGTCTCGATGGTAGGTTCTCTCTAAGGAAAATCGCTGTCATCGAGCCTCGTAGCCAACAAGTTTTCTACTTGAAGTTTCGTGACCATGATCTTTTGTAGGTACGGTTTTTTGCAGTCCCGGTCCTGTAGGTTACAATATCCTTTACGTAGATACTAGAACTCATGAATGCGCGTTGTCTTCGAGGTTAGGCCATTGACAATGAATATCCAGTTATAGTAAGTAAGTAAGTAAGTTTAATAAACTCTTCCTTGATTAGGAAGCAGTGACCTTATACCAGTCATGGTTTTCATACATTGGCTGGCTACCGACATCGATAGCAAAAGAGCAAAACATGAACAAAGCTCAGAAGATGAGACTGAAGCGA
>JAQIWT010001017.1:0-13067 GCA_034696485.1 Isohypsibius dastychi | reverse complement strand
GCAGGCGAGCCCATCTCCCCCCCCCCCCCCCAGCCCGCTGGGTTTTTTGCCAGGGTTGGTACTAGAAAGATTTTTCTTTGCAGAGCAATGCAAATTTGATACTAATGCGTGAAACTAGCATGGACCACAGCCCGCTCTGGGCTCTTTTTCCCAAGGAAGGTAAACAAAATATCTTTGTGCAGAGCGAAGCGGGAGTATTGTTTCTCACACCGGAAGCCACTCCGTTGTGAAGAAGCAAATCTTGGCCCTCGGCACACTGACACCATTTCCGTCCGTGTACGTACTTCCCATTGTTAGGGACTCGACAACCGATCTAGGTTTATACACATCTGTCCTATCAATTATTTTGAGTCTTTCCGTTTGTGACCCTGATCCACTCCCGTTTAGGTTCACTCATTGTGTTGCGATCCGGTTTGAAGTCCACCCAAAACGTCATTCTGCCAAATGGCGCCACCAAAAACGACCCACACCCAAGAAACCCACACCGAAAAGACGGGAAATCTGAACGGGTACCCCGGAGGGATGGCCATAGCGAAACAGGGACTTCATCGTCCTTCAAACAGGGCGGCGATAGAGTCTCCCTGAGAAAATTGCCATGTTTGCCGTCACAAACACCACCTGATACAGAGGATGTCATGAGTTTTACATACTGATGCGATCCTTTGGCAAAAATCAAATCACAATTCAATGTACGGAGTGTTTCAGTTTTTCATCAAGTTTACGCTTTGCATCCAGAATTTCGAAACTGTGGTTCTTCGAAACCGAATACACGGGAGTCAGATCATTGATCGGAACAGACTGGGGAGTAACATGATTGAGACTCATCAATTCATTGAGCTTTAAACACGGGTAAGAAAAAATAGTTTAAGGTGACATCTAGTCTGAGGTATCGTTCTAAAAGTGAGAAAACTGGACAATTTCACGAAAACTAGAAACTCAGTTATGATCACGGCAATGTTAGTGAAACTTCATTACCAGGTCATCATCATTGTCATCAAGTCATTATCAATTCATTATCAAGTCATTATTCGCTTCACCCAGAAACAACGGAGCCAGCGCCTGAAAATCGTCTTTAGGCAAGCCGTTTGATCGTGCTTGAAAGCATTGAAAGAGGGCCACGAGTCGTGCAAATGCCGAATGTCCTCAGGAAAAATAATGAAACTTCGATCATGTGTAGTATCAACAATGTGGAGCAGGAAATGATGGCAATCAGTGTATACATATGTGAAAGCATACCGAATGTTCCGACTATTCCAACAGCGACGATCACGGAGAGTGTGGTAGTTAACTTTGAAAGACGAACCGCCATATCGGCCAGGTCTTTGGACACTGCCCAGGTAAAACTCCACTTCTTGGTCCCCATTGCAAATTCACACAACATCTCAATTGCACGGATGCACGTCACTACAATCCATGCTCTCAATGCTTCTCTTAGTCCGACTCCTTTCCCGATGAGCTAAAAACATTCACATTGATCAGGAAAATTGTGATTCTTCGGCAAGTACCATATAACATGTACCACTATAATCACTAGGTGGATGCCTAGAAGGCTGACTGTCGAACCATGGAAAAAGGGAACAGCTTGCGAAGGATCATTGAGTTCACTAACTGCTTCCACAACGGCCGGATTGCAGCATCCGAAAAACTGGCAAAAACATCCAGCCGTCAATCCAGCAGACCATCTCGCAGTTGAATTTGGATATCTGATCGAGGCTATATGTTTCAGCAGCTTGCTAAAATCGACCTTCAGAATCATCCCCAGGAGTACAAGCGCAACCAAACCGACAAAAACAGATAGAGCAAGCACCGCCCATCCGGCGGCTTCATCAGATAGACGATCCGTGTTGAAGAAATACTGACCTGCTAAGAAAACACCATGCTGAAAACTCAGTCGAAGATCTTCGCAACACATTGTTTCTAGATATGGTTGAACCGCTAATACTGACACTCCTCGGCCTTCCAGACTGGCTTTCCAGTGACAATATCTGTTGTTATGTCAAAAGAGCAGAATTTCTTTTTGATAGATTGATCCGTTTTGTTTTGCTTCACTGCAGTTGCCAACGTCCCATCAATCTAAAGAGAGTACAAAAAGATTCATTAGGCAACGCTTGTAGCAATAAAAGGACAAATACTCACTCGTACAACAAGATGGTTGAAGGGATAGCTGGCTAAACTAAGACAATATGACCGGAAGGTCGTGCCATTGTTGTCTTCAACATTGATGTAGCTGACGAAAAAATCGGAAACGGACCAGAAAATCCCCGTGAAGAAATTCATACATAGAAGAAAACTGGACCATACAATGACGCGGACATAGCTGTGCATGATAACTGTCAGTCCTAGGGTCTGCTTCAATTTGTCGACATGATTGAAGATTTTCCTGGTGCCATAAAACAGCCAGGGATCAATTAAGGTTGCCAAAAGTCATTCCCAGAAACTGCGGCGCCGTGATAACTTGAAAACAAAATGCTATGAATCTGCGCAAGAATTTTCAGCAGAACTGATACTATTTGAAGCCAAGAGCGTTGTCAAGATGCCGCCTGCGCCAGCGGATCCACCCGTGATTCCAGAAAGAAGAGTGCCCATTCCCAAATTGATTACGTGATTCGAAAGGTACCAATCCAAATTTATGGTTGCAGTAGACCTCTTGTTTATCAGTTGAAGTCCCGTACTGGCAAGATCAATCGCAGATAAAATGGCATAAGAAAGAGTGAATCTTCTCCATTTTTTGGAAGACATCATGCCTATCAGTGACTCCTTTAGTTTTTTGGTCCATGGTACCTCATCTAAACAATCAGGCTATAAGTCACTTCGAAGTCTTCAGTGAATTTAGTTTCCTACCTTCTTCGACAATATCGCTCAGGTTTTCTTGACTCTGGCGTGGATCATATGATTCCGAAGTATCGGACACTACAGTCGATCTCCGTCGCATACCCATAGCACCTGATGCAGAATCTTCCATCAAAGTGTTTGAATCCATTTTCCGTACAAAATCAAGTAAATCGATAACTTTCGGCAGTTTTTTCAAATAGTCTACTCTCAGTACACAGCTTATTTCGAGCCAGACATGACGCGCAAGAAGCAGGATGTGGCCAGGACAATGGAAAGTGGGTTGACCATGACGATGATTGGCGTTAACAAACTAAACAAGACCATCAGTGGTCAGCGTCATGAACTCTATCGTCTTTGCGTCTCTAGTGAATTTCTGTCTGCTTCTTCGGGCTTAAAAATTTAGCAATCAGTGTGAGAGAGGATTGATCAAACCAAACGGATTCCTGAACCATCAACTACGAATTCAAACCTTAACCAGACGTTGAAGTTTGGTGATTCTCGGTCTAGTGAAACTGTGTTAAATATCACCTTCCCGGTTGAATTTGGGGGTTTCGTCGAATTCAGTCTGAATGTAAACTGCCCCCTTAATGTACGCTAACTGCAACGCGAGGGGCACTGTACTGAAACTACACCTGGTTTCGGTACAGACCCCCTGCGCCTCGCTCTTGTCTGATTCAGTCGCAAACCGAATTCAACTTTTAAAAATGTCCGTTGGAGTTTGCTTGCGGTTTTCCAGTCAGCGCAGCTCTTGCTGTGCCCTTCTCTTTCAATTCCTGGTCAGTGGCACCTAAAAGATACGATGTGGTGGATTTGCTGCCAGTCACCAGTTGAAGGATCCCAACTTGGCTTGTGTTGGAATTTGGAAGCTCCGAGGGAGTTGGCCTGCCAAACCAAATGGCTCCCGCGTTGGAGAGATCCGAATAACTTCTTGCAGGTATGTTAGAACTGAGAGCTTAAAGAATTGTTTCACGAGCTAAACATGAAGGAATGGTAGTTTTCTGGCGTGTTTACTGTTTACTAATGATGTCTCACAAACGTCAACATTGCTGGAACGCACTGATGAAAATAAAATGGGTTTTTTCTTGCAGCGCATGAAGGGCCTGAATCGGAGGAAATAATTCAGTACGATCCTGATTCACAATCACAAGATGCCACAGAACCTTTTGTCGTCCTTCAAAAGTTAGTTTGGATTCTCAAGTTTAGAGCGACAAGGGAGCAGAGCAGATTCTCATTTTTAGGTGAGTTTCTTTGTTTTTGAAGGTGAACGTTATTATCGCCCACTCTCATCCCTGTCCGTATTAGATTTTGCGAGGAAGGTTTAAAACGCTTACGTCCGCAAACTGAAAGCAAAAGGTACGGAGGTATGGACCGAATCAAAACTCTCAATTTTGACACGTTTGCTTGCAGGGAAGCTCTTGACATCTTCTGCCAGAACTAGGAGCAGCTGTTTCCTTAGCCAAAAGTGAGTTTTCTTTTTGTCGATCGAGTTATAAACGTAACCACTGCTTCGTTTTTAGAAATAAATTTATTCCGGTTTTGTCCGGTTTTGTTTATTCGAAAGGAAATTGTGGTTGATGGCGAACCGGAAGTTCCTCTCGATAGCCCGAGTAAGAAGCTACTTGACAGAAGCGTCCTAGCGTTAACTTCTGTAACCAAAACTATTTTAGGCTCACAGTTCCCTTGTACAATAAAGAAAGGGAAAGTTCCTATGATAGCCGGTAATCGAACATTGAAAATCGACATTGACGTGCTGCTGGACGACTCTCTGAAAGCGAAAAAGAGCTGCAGCCGGAAGTGATAGTAGTGGCGAGTAAGACGTTTTGGTAAATTTTTACCGGGAGCCGCGTTAGTTCATCTGCTGTTTTGTTAGTTGTGAATATTTCTGTTGTGGTTTCGACAGATTCCTGATGATGTTTTTTCTTAAAGTATCGGAATACTTGTTAATTCGCCGTACACATCTGTTTGAACGGCCTTTTTTCGGCACTGATAAAGAATTGAAGTGTATTAGAATTTTAGATAAAACAGTATGCGAAAAGCATTCTAATCAGATTCGTTTTGAATACGCAAAGTGTACTTGAACTGGCGGCAATAAGTGACCTAAAACTGTATGGAAACTGGAATACAGTGGCCATCAGGTTTGAATTCAAACTGCATGCAGTTTGAATTCAAACCTGCATTCAAATAACACCCTCGAATTCAACCGGGTTGATGACCAGAACTCATTCCTTCCAAAATACATCTAGTTGTGTTTGAAACCGAAAAAGAATGAACATGGCACAAAATACCGAGCGCTCAACAAAATAACGACATAATATCTCAAAAGAACTAAAACTCAAACAAAATAGTGAACATTAACCGTCATAAACTTCTCTAATAACGATCACTGCAATAGTGCCAGTCTTCCAGTTATGTTATCAGGAACTCAAGCGCCCTCAGTAGGTACTCGGATATCATTGCGAATCACTTAAGGTTTGTAGTTATTTGAAACGGGTCCAAGAATATTGTGAGCCATTTCGTTGTGGATTTGAATAGTTGCATTTGGGGAGGAGAGATCGGCGCGGACCGAGTCTGGTTCAGGTCTGGCGGCAAAGAAGGGGGCATAGTGATCATGAGCACTAAATTCAAGAAGAATGTATCGGAAATTGTTAGACATCTCAGGTTGACTCAGGCGATAGATGAAAGACTGCCGCATATCGGGATCAGCACGGAGTGCTAGCTGATTCAGGGATTCTGCTTTGCGCCATTTCAAGGAGAACCATAAACCTAAAAAAAAACATTTTGCACTACAGTCTGCGATATACTGCAAAAACAGCGCATAGAAGTTCATACAACAGAGGTAGCACATTGAATGGGCCCTTGAGCATTACCGAATGAGACGATCTTGCTGAGGTTGTTGATCAGTCCGAAATGAGGTTCACAGAACGAGAGAAACGTATCAAGACAATCAGGGTTGTTCCTTGGCACGATGAGTTATGGCAGATCGAACAAGAAGCGCTCCAAGTGAGTGTCCAATGAAACTGACCTTCTCAGGCAGTTTCTCCAAACCGGCAAAGCAATCTGAAACTTCACAGACAAAGATATCTCTGTCAGATGCTCGATATTGCGGTAAATATCACTGCCGCTGACGCTGTGGCTCCTCAGGAAGTCCAGATCAAGCATCGACAACTCCGGTTCGGGGTAATTCCTGACCTGCAAGACAAACACAGATTTAGAACACATCATCCATTTGCTTCAAACAGGGATAACCAAATCCTGTCGCAAAAATATTCATCTGAACAAAAACTTGCATTCGTGGCTTGTATAGGGTACCTACAAACAAATTCACGTATGTTTTGAAACCTAGCCCTGCTGCCCGAAACCTCCTTTTGACCCAGAGATATGTTTTGGCCGAACGAAAAGTGACCGTTACATGACTGTATTATACACCTGATTGACACCGGGCAAAAACATGCTCGATTCTTTTTCCATAAACAAATTTGTCCCCAAAGATGGGCAAATCGTCGTTTCGAATTTTGCTTTTTGCTTCTGTCAAAATACACCACACTATAGTTTCTCGATATCCGATCAGATGACACGCATTTTGACTTCCAGAATTAAAAAAAAATGATGCCTACCCTTAGCCTACCTTACTTGTGCCAGGCACATAACTGCCGTTTTGAAGGTTACCAAAACCTCCATTCAAGCTATTCCGGCCAATATTGCTCAAGTTCGTGAATATCCCATACAGCCCCAGATAGAAACCTCACCTCGGAACAGAATTCCAAATAAACTATGGATTCCATTTGTCTTTTTTGAAAGATCGAACGTCGAAAAATCTACAACCCGGTCTTCTGATTATACGGAATACTCATCATAATAATCAGGAGTTCTCACCAGCTTGATTTCCTCATGCGATCCTTCCAATTCATGCACACAGATAATCAAATGCACTTTTAGCTTCCCAGTCTGATTGACACATCCCAACTTTGCGCAGCTATGCGTCGCATTCGGAAGTGGGTAGTCACTGAACAGCAATCCATTGAACATCTTCATGCAGCTAGATTTGAAGATGGCTTTGGCTTCATTGAACGCAATCTTTTCAGTGGAGATTTCCTGACTGAAGTACACCGGAAGTTTCTTAGACGAGCCTAGTTGGACACGCGGCGTCTTCGGATCACCATCCAGCATTTCCATGAAGGAACATTCCTGAGGAGTCGTTTTCAAAACCGAAAATGAGAACGGTTTTGGATCTGGGTGCGGGGGGGGGGGGGTTGGTGAAATGACTTGCAAGTCTCCAGACATCCATGGCAAAATATATTGTTGTGTGAAATGGAGCAACAGCTTCGTTAGTTGGGATCGAAACCTCTTCAAATTCAGTTTATAATCGGCACCCGAGCTGCTTATGGGATTCTGGTGACGGTTATACAAGACGCCGCTGCAGATCAGGTAATTACGAACAAGTATCGAAACAGTAGAACTTAGCATGATCTTTGTCAGCTGAACCTGTGTTAATTTGCTGTCGAGCTAAACATTTCATATCTATTTCCAGCCCGGGCTATTTATATGGTGCGGCAGATGAAAATTTGGAGATGTCAGAAAATTACAAAATGAAAGATATCGAAAGGATGGACGAAAGAATTTCTTGGAATCTATGTCAGATGAACGCTATCGTGCTCTGGTATTTCAGCAAAAAGATCACTGATTATTATTGACATGCCGAGCACTGTCATGACCATCGGACGAAGATCTCAAGGCAACTGTTTGAATATGTGTGCGGTTTGAAAAGTCTGACGAAAAAGGAAAGGCGATATCCACGGCAAAGTCCGTCACGAGAAAGACGAAGGAGAAAAAATAGGACGGTGATGTCGCTGAACAACGAACTGTTCTACTGTAGCAGACCTGGAATCGCATCTCATCAGTGACCATGGATTCGCGAATGTTGATCTCATTGGGTCATCATAGCAGCCTTGGCACATGATGATGACCATTTAGGCTTTCCTCGCTCAGTTGATCAGAATCTTGGTGAAGTACTTGGTGAATCCTTTATGCCAGTTAGCGTATGGAGAAGGAGTGTTTGGAAGCACGGATGTGACCTGATCCCAAGTCCAGTGCAATTTCGGAAGAAATTGTCTATCCGGATGTGGTTGATGCGGTCCAAGGAGAACAGCAGAGACTTCTCAGTGCCAAACGAGCGAGAATTGCAGATGATATTGACACGGAATTGAAACTGGTTATGCTGGTGACCAAGAATCAGAAATATGCTTGATTTGGCTGATTGGCTGCGTGGCCTTCGATGCATGTGAGATGCAGAAGAAATCGAGCTCTACAGGGTGGACAGGCCAACTTGAAACCGTTTTTCATTCAACTTTTTTGTGCCATTTGGAGTTGAAGAACGAAAATTCTCAGATACAGAAAGATAGCTCCAACCGTCAGCTAATAAAAAAATATAAAAACTCCGTAATCAGAATTTTTGGGACCGAGTTCTGACCTTTCAACTTTGATGAGCGCGTAAAAGGCAATATCACTTTGCCTGGACTTCTTCACCCTACACAAGCAACGAAGGCGATTCTGGTTCTCTCTTGTTTTACCTCAGAAAACTGAAACGGCGAACTGATAATACATTAATTTAACTATTGGGAGATAATTTTGAACGAATTCCAAACTTTGTTTTCGGAGTTGCAGCTGAGGTGGAACATGAGAGACCTTCCGGGAGGATGTGATCTTCTTCCAGAAATTCCCATTCCTCACCGAAAGGATTTTTGCTGTATTTCTAAATTTTAATAGTTACACGATGATCAGAATACTTGCATGTCAAACATCTGAATTGAAAGAAATTATTTGAAATTATTGAAAATATTTTCTCTCTTGATCAAGCTTCTATTTCTGAATTTTCGACGTCTTTTTTTTCTGAAAGTTTGACGCATCCCGAATAATTAAAAATCAAACCAGGATTATATTTTTGACTAAGTAATGTAAGAACATACACAGCATTCGTGGTTTTTCATGATTTTCAGTTTCTTCCTCAGCCCAGTTTTGATCCTCGGGTCAAAAACTTTCACAAGCCAGCAAATTCGTCATTTTGTTCCAGGAGCTTTTCTCTTGCTGAGATCAGATCCTACTTCACGATGATCTGCCCTCAGTATACAACTATTTTGTTGCTTAATGATCCACTTTTCGTATTTCATGCGCACAGTGCGCTTCAATAACTCGGATGCTGCGGATCTCCCAGTTCGAACGGAGATCCCCAGTTTTGTAAAAGAGTCCATCTTGATTTCTGATTGAACAGCGTCGAGATGTCGTTCCCTCCAGCTCGCAGTCATTTTCACGAAAGCCTTGGAACAATTCTGCGTCGAAAACTTACAACTACAATGTGCGGAACTGAGTTCTGCAATTGTTGTGGTTTTTATCGTATTGAGTTTGAATAAAGATGGCTGCCGAAAGTTCAAAAGTAATTCCTGAATTGTCGAGCTCAACAGTCTGCTCCAGTCACAAAGCAAACTGGAGTGGGATGTTGGGAGCTCATGATTCCGAGTGAAACGACCCGGAAGGTAGCTGGTAACTAGAGCAGTTACCACTAAGCGTAACGGTTTCAAGTTGGCCTGTCCACCCTGTACGCCCGGATATGAGCGTCGAACGAAAGAGCATCTGGGCATCAGAGGCGCCACTTTCCTAAGTATTTATCCCGCGCTCTGTAAGTGCTAAATACCCACCTTTCGCAGCATCAGTCTCTCGCCCTCCATCCCATGTGGCGGGAGACAGACGCGTAAATTATTATAACTACACAGGTAGTCAGTTTTTCTACGTCTCCGCCAATATTACTAGCACACTTTGGTCTGTTCGCTCAGTCAGTCGATAGGGCGGTGACGTGCTAGTAATATTGGCGGAGACGTATGTAAGTGATGAAACTGCGACTATCAGCCCATATACCATGCACTCGGCTTTGCTCCGCTCCATGTGGATAAATCGGCACACTTGCACCCTCAACGAAATTCGAGTGTACCGTGCTGTAGACGGTAGACGCTTCACCGTAACTGCGCTGTGGTGCAAGTCAGCTTCTGCTCCCTCACCCCTCGCTTCCGTTAGTGAGCGAGTGTAGCCGTCAAGATTGTCCGGGTGTCCGGGTGTCCCAGGACAATCTTGCCCGGCAAGATTGTCCTGTTTTCGGCAAGATTGTCCTGTGTCTGTAACAAATCGGCAGGCGCTCTTAAAACCACCCCATCCAAAAAAGATAAGAATACGAAAAGAATATCGTGCGATTCTGACCTTGCCCAGGACATGCAGGTGTCCAGCTCTGCAGTTGAAGAACAGAAAATGAAGCACTGCCACAAGCCATTCACTTCTTCTGATCCTGGCCACCATCGCGCAAAGAGTAAATTTTGAAAGATCAAAAATGGAGTGATACAGGTTTTTGAGTTTGACAGCTGCTTCTCTCTCTCTCTCTCTCTCTCTCTCTCTCTCTCTCTCTCTCTCTCTCTCTCTCACTCTCTCACTCCCTCACTCCCTCTCTCTCTCTCTCTCTCTTCACTGATCCTATTTTATTTCTAGCCTGTCTGATTATGGAGCACATGTTCTACATGCCATCGGGCAAGAGAATGTTCTTTCTGTTCCCTCTCGTGGGCTGCTGCTTCAGCGAAATAGAATGAATTCTGTTAATTTTGGAGTTCCCTCGATTCAACAATGCTTCGCACTACACTCACCCTAATCGGAATCGTTCTCGTCGTTGTTTTATCTTTTGTCAGTGTTGACCTATTGGCAAAAGCGTTCATCCTGTCGCTGCTCTTCAATATCGAAAATTTAAGGAACGTATTCTGTCTTGAAAATCCCATTTATGGAGTTTTGTTCGGTTCAATGTTCACGACTGTTTTTAGTAGCAGACTGGCTTCGGTTTCTATCGCGATTCTCGCTGCAAGTAAGTAACAAAATTACAAAATTACAAAGTCAGTTCCGGAGTTCTGCCATTCTGATGAAAAATTAATGCTAGATTAGAAGGTAACAAGTCACCTTTAAAAAAGTCCTAAATTGATGTAACCCTTATCCCAAACGAGAACTTATTGATTAGGGTCAACCATTATCTTATGTACATTATTGTATGTTCTCTTCCTTTCTCTGCTGTTCTGTATTTAGTATTTGACTTCGTTTTTGGTTTACTGATTGGACAATTCAGTGAGCTAGTTGCAGCACGTTTTAAAATACTTGGCAGTTTCTGTACCAGTCAGCACTTCTAGCAGCAACGAAGTAAGTGGGTAAGTCCAGGTTTTCGATTGAAACGTTGCAAAGTTCTGTACAGTACAGGATGAGTTCAACCATCGGTTCTACCTAATAATGAGCAACCGCACACAATGATCTCCGTAACCAACACTTGATTTTTCAGGAAATTTCAGTCCGGCCACCGGAACGATTTTGTTGATTGGAACCAACCTTGGCACTGCGTTGAGAAAGCAGTTCATGATTCACACGAGAAAATTCGCGAGCGATGAAAAATTCCGCCAAGTTCGAACAGCAGCTTTCTTGCAAGATGCATTTGACATTTGCTGTATCATGACCATCCTGCCAGTCGAAATTTTTTGCGGATACATTCAAGCAGTCGGCCAATTCATTGCGCGATGTTTCTACCCTGTTATTATAGAATATGTTACATGGCCTGTTCCCATACCATTCCTAACATCGACAGTGCAGGTTTGCCTACACACTTAACCTAATTATGTAGTCGGTCAAGGTGAATAATGTGTTTGCCTCAGGTAATACATGGATCTGATATTGCATGCAATAAGACTGTGGATGAATTACCTTTTGATGGTACGGTTTTATATGCCACCAACACAACAGGTCCATCGAAATATCAAACGAGCTTTTCCTCACCACCTAATGACAACATTTTTTCAGGCGGATATTTGTTCAATTTTCGGGTTTGCTCGTCATGGGGCCTAATGTGGATTTGTTCCCTGACAGCGGTGCTTACCTTCACAGTCGGCCAGAAACTTTCATGCGACCGTATATCGCGACTGACTTGTGTGAGGAAATTCTTGGTCAAACTCGACTCCCCATCTGCGAAGACTCAAGCGTCGCTTGTCACTAAGGTATCCAGTCTCCTAATTCCGCACTCCATCATCGAGGATCACATATTGTCGGATACTTGGGAAGAGCCTTGCTCGCGTGATCAGTTGTGGCGACATTCTCTCAGAGCCCGTGTGAATAAGTGTTTGATTCTTCTTATTGTCCCACTTGTGAGTTCCCTTTAGTGTTAGCCATAGTGAGACTGAAAGAGACTCTTTCAGTCTCACTATGGTGTTAGCCCATTAGTTGTCCGCACATCTACCTCTCGGTATTCCTAGATGACCACAGGGAAGGAGGACTGGATGGCAGTCCTGGAAACTGCATTCACCTACAGCATTTATACTGCTGTGGGAGTCCTGGTTTATTTGCCCCGCGATGCCTTTCGGATGACGTTCAAGCTGGCCTCACCTTTGTCCTCGGTGAATTTCGTGTATCTAGCCGCTTCGCCATTTTTATCATATCTTGTCATTATTTCCCCCCTCTGGTTGCCTTTTGTGGTCGTTGGCTATTTCTTGTTCATGTATGCAGTGTTCGAACTACTTCTGTTTTGCAAGCGGTTTCGAAGTACTGGGTGCGTATCTTCTGATGTGATTCTAAGTTTATTAAGGTGACCTAAGTCCTTTGTTTGACCATGCGCGCGTTACAGCAAAGCTTCCGACTGGTAGAGAAGCAGTCAGATTACAGTTTGGTATCACATTTCAATGATTTTACTTTAAATGACTATGAAAACAGCAAATGCGCGCAGTTATTCGTTAGTCGGCCATGCGGCAAAAACGATTATTTCTTTGAGAAAATCCCGACCGAGCTAGGATCATTTTAGTCAAGAAAGCGGAACTTGTAAATGTTCATATTCATCCCTAGATCATTCTGTCATCGAATTTTATTTTAGAAATAAAAACTTTTGGAGAAAAATGGGCGACAAAATTTAAAAGTCGAATATCTTTTGAACCGGTGAATATAAGGAAAAAATTCGACGACAGAATGAGTGCTGGTGCATAACACACCGGAATCTGTTAAAAAATTTCACCCGCTGGCATTCCAGCTCAATCAGCATTTTCCGAAAGGTTTCGGAAGTAAAATGAGAAAAACTGCTTTGACCGGCGCTGACCAGTGGAGCATGTGAGGAACATTTTGCCTGTCGCGCCGTCTGACATACCACATATCAGCTTGATGGAAGCTGACCACTGATGACCAGCTCTCCT
>JAQIWT010001016.1:0-13074 GCA_034696485.1 Isohypsibius dastychi | reverse complement strand
CCCCCCAACGTCCTCCCCAGCATTTCTGGCATACGAGATCAGGTCATCAATAATAGATAAATGGGCTGATTTACCCCCCAAAACATAGCGTGCCGCTATATTCGACAAGCAAAACTCCACCAGACTCACGAATGAGGGGAAACACACCCTGGCCTCTCGCAGTGCTTCAATCTTCTTCCAAGACTCGGTGGCATAATATTTGACTAACAGCTGGCAGATGTTCCTTCTGTTCCGGAATTCCTCCGGAAATAGCTTCAACCAGAATCTCAGTTCGGCATCGTGATCGTTGGCGTCAAGGGCCAGCAATCGTAGAAGATATGAAACCCCGCTAGCATCCTCAATAAATATCCAAGGCTGTTTTTTGGTAATGAATTTGAGGATTTTAACGTTGGTTGGTGTTCCATAAACAGGATCCCAACTTGGAGTAGCCGCTGTCCATAATAACCTGGCCCATTCACGACCATTCCAATCAGCGGTGCCCTGGACTTCATTTCCATCATCCAGCGCTTTCCGGATCATCTTGAGTTTATCAATGATACCGATCACATTCTGCGGGTCTGCATTGAACACCATACTTCGCTGACTCAAGTGATGTTGAAAATTGGACTCTCGAGTTTCTACCATCTGTCTGAATCAGGAGGAACGTTCAAGTTTCCGAAATGTTGTTTTGGTCACACCGTGCAAACTTACCTTTCTGCAGCCCACTTGGCATATGCACGGTCGTCTTCCAGTCCATCAGAAATAAGCTGGTGATCGAGATCCATGTTGGCGTTAAAATAATTAGTTCCCAGAGAGGCTCGTTTCATCGAAGTACAATTAAGTCAGCTTTTTAGAAAGCTTTTGCCAGATCCAGATCTGAGAGAACTGAGATGAAGCCAAAGTGTGCTGTGTGCATGAGCGCCAATTACCGTCAGGCCAAGGCCAATCAAGAGCATTGGATGTCCAATGCTCTTGGGCCAATCTAATGCTCTTGGTCAGGCACGTCTACGTACTTTTTCCACCCCCTGATTCTGCTCCCGAGAGAGAGATTAAAGCAAACAATGAGGAAAGGTAGAGATCAGAGCTGCTCACGCTTTCTGGATATTCTGCGTATTCTTGTCATGGAGCATTAGATGACCCACTGCTCCTATCTTGTCCCGGTCAGATCAGTGCAAGAAGTTTCCTTTTCCGTAGTGCAAGTGAATGAATTCCACTATGCCACTCTTTAATTAATTCCACTATGCCTTTTCTTTCGGTGATACGATTTCAGATAGGTCCGCTCTGTATGCTATACTAAAAAAATCAGAGAAAACGTTTTTCAGCTATCAAGTGAAAGCCCCTTCAACTTCAAAAGGAGATTTCTGCTGGACTGTGATTTTGCTGGAAAGTATTAAAAAACTGGCCGCATGAAAATAATTGTGCGAAATAATTGCTGCTTCCTTTTCCCACTTTTCGCTGAACTGAACACGGTCCGCTCAGTTGAATAACCGCCTCTTCTGGTTACAGTTCTCTTTGGACCGTCAAGTACTTTTGTAACGAGAGAAAAAACATATTCTGCACTGCCAGGTCCGAGATCTGCGCAGCCACAATCAATCAGGTTGCTTACCAATTCAATCAAAAGCGCGCATTTCTAACCCATGTAATAATAAATTTGTTTTTATTTTGTAACGTAATATACTACCAAATTTGAAAAATGGTAAAATGCGCGCATGGCGATTGACCGGGTCAGGAGCATTTGAGTCCACTCCAATGCTCCTTACTGGGTCATGGGCAGTTGCGGACCTGGCGTTGTAGAGTATTCATCGGCGTATTCAACTTTCATTAGCAGCTAATGTATCCTTTTGTTGAATACAAAACAATGGACGAACAAGCTATTAATACCCCGTAGACGAGCGGGTGATTGCGAACCATATAAACCCTCAAAACTGGTTGCCAGAAGCCGAAAGTTGTATCCAATTTTCCATTTCTTCGCTCAATTTCATCAGTTAGGAATACCCTTTAAAAGTGAGAAGTGACCAAAGTGTTGGATCGCACTGTGCTCATTTGTCGTTGCGAAAAACACAAAGAACATGCGATGGCGACACGCCTCCGTTTATGGCATTCAGCCATAATAAAAATTGATGTTTACTTCTCTCTAGATCTGGAGTCCAGCTGATTTACAGCTCCCGATTTACCTGCTATAACATTGTTTTTTTTTGTGTTCTACTATGATATATTCGGAATGATTTCTAGATGGATGTTTTCCTGAATTCGCAACAATTTTCGTTCAGATTCAGACTCGAACTTTTGTTCTACCTCAGTTGAACTTAGTTAAATTTCCGAGAACGTGTTCATGGAATATTGATAATTGGAAACAGTTATAATTATTTCAGATTTCTAGTGCCCTCGTACTGTTAATTTTCTTGGTATCCCAATCTGAAGCGCTATTCGCATTCACAACTTTATTCTGTCTTTCAGGATTACCTGGATAGGAAAATGGTGTTGACGCAGTTCTTGAAGGACAGTGGGAGGATCTGGTGGCTGAACTGGCAAAAAACGACAACTTCAGGCGTTTTCAAGCAGTCTGTGACGTTTCCGGCTCTATGACAGGAACTCCGATGAATATCGCCGTCGCTCTGGGTCTGATCGTCTCGGAACTGACTGATCAGCCTCTTAAAAACAAGCTCATCACCTTCCATAGTGCGCCAAGTCTACACCCTGTACAGGGATCAACGTTGAAGGAACGAGTGGAGGATGTTATTGCAATGCTGTGGGGAGGAAGCACTAACTTCCTGGCTGTTTTCAGATTATTTTTAGAGCAGGTTCAAAGCAAGCTAGAGGATTCCATGGTGGAGAACCTGCATGCAGTTTGACGTGGATGTTAAGTTTTGGTCTCGTGTGAAAGTTTAACTCTGGGCTGAATTCATCCCGCAGTTTACAGCAAAACGTAGTTCCAAACTGACCGTTCTTGTCTACGGAGATGGATAGTGACAGGACTAGTGCTTTCTGCAGAAGGTTTGAATGAAATTAGACGAAAAATTTCCAACTGGGTTGAACTCCCATTAAAATATGTACGCTATCGTGCCCCATGGATATTCTCAAAAAAACCTCATTTACTCTCATTTTAGAAATTCTCATTTTGTTGAATTTTCACGAATTACACTTCGTAGAAAATTCAACAAAATGAGAAGAATAGCGGATGTGGCTCCACATTTTGACTGTTGATGCGACAGTCTACCAGAAAATACATGGTGAAGGTTCATTGGTCTTGTCCGTTGATCTCAATTTATCAGCAGACCATTTGAATGACGGAATGTCGTCTTAGAATGTCGAACATATCGGAACAATGGCTATGTACGATAAGCTACAACGTCAGTCCCTGAATCGCCGGAAGAGGGAATAAACGTGTTGCTGATAAGTTCCCACATACAAGCTATCTAACGATAAGCTCATTAAATTTAAATTCAAGGTCGTGTCATTGAACCTCAATCGAGCGACTATAAAGTTTCAACTGGCTTGGTCAGTCGCAGCATCACGTTTCCGTTCTAATCCAAAATGCGCAGTTTTGTAAATTTTGGAGTTGCCGAAATTCTGGCCGCATTTCGACCGTTTAGTGACGCTTTGTTGCTATTCTTCGCTGTAGCAATTACCAGGCATGTCCGCAACTATCGTCGCAGCCGTAATCTTCCACCATCGCCGTTCCAGCTTCCTGTGGTTGGCTGCCTGCCGTTCCTGGACGAATTCGCTCATTTGACGTTGTCAAAATGGGCAAAACAACTAGGTGCAATATACAGCTGTCGATTTGGAAGTAAGCTGGTTATCGTTTTGAACGATGCTGATATGATCAAGGAAGCTTTTGGGATGGAGTCGTTGAGCGGCCGACCAGCGATGTATACGGCCGAAGTGACCAGCAAAGGATATGGTTAGAAGAGTGTTTTGAGTTGAAGTTGCAATTGTGCTGACTATTGCCTTAATAGGTATCTTATTCTCGTCTCAATGGGCCCTTCATCGCAAATTTGCTGAGCGCAACTTTCGTTTTCTTGGCATGGGGAAAAGTGGCATGGAAGAAAAGATTGAGGAGGAGTCAAGCAGACTCATACACAATATCTGGAAACTCAATGGTCAGCCATTTGAGAACAAGCGGTTAATCCAGGCAACAGTTGGAAACGTCATATGTTCAGTTCTGTTCGGCAAAATGTTTGATGTTTCGAGTCGAAATACCCACGAGTTCTACGAGCAGATGAACTTGGTTTCGAGATTTTTTGGAGTTGCTGGAGCACTTGACATCTTCCCGATTCTCCGCTTCGTACCTTCAATCAACAAAGCATTTCAGAAAGTAATCCAAGCTCTGGACTGCGGTGCGTCCTTCATCAGAAACAGCATCAAGGAGCATGAAGATGACTGTGACGTTACAGGTCTTGTTAACGACTTTACCGAAGCGTTCATAAATGCCCGAAATGAAGAGATGAATCGACTTGGCCACACCGTAAACTTCTCTGGTACGTCCGCAGCATATGATTAATGGAAAATTTCATGATTCTACTAATTTTTGCAGATCAACAGCTTGTTGGTGTGGCTCGAGAATTGTTTATGACTGGTTACGATTCGGTTGCAACAACATTACGATGGGTAAGGTTCCGAACTGAATAATTCGTCTTTGAAAGCTTATACATCTGTCTTCATCCCCCAGGCATTATTGTACATGATGAAATTTCCTGAAATACAATCAAGAGTTCAAGCTGAGATCGACAAGCTGACAAATGGATCGAGGCATGTAACATTCGCCGATCTCAAAGAGCTCCCATACACTTAAGCTGTGCTTCATGAATCAGCTCGTATGTCGACCATTGCACCACTAGGTGTCCCTCATTGCGCCATTGAGGATACGGAGTTCCGTGGTTTCACGATTCCAAAAGGAGCATGGGTCGTTGCAAATATCTGGCATGTTCACCACGATGACAAGGCTTGGGGAGATGCTGACGCATTTCGGCCAGAGAGGTTTTTATCAGCAGATGGAAAAACTGTTAGTGCTCCAAAAGAATTCATGCCTTTTCTGGTTGGGAGACGGTCATGTCCTGGAGAGGCACTCGCCAACGTTGAGGTCCCGATGATTTTCATGCGGATTCTACAGGAGTTCACGCTGAAGTCTGATGCATCCATCGATTTGACGCCTGTGAATGGTATAGCAATCGACACCAGAAACTACCAGATGAAAGCCGTTTCAAGAACTGAGTTCTGACTAATGTGTGGTTTGATGAGAGGGTTGTCTACCGAATTTAATCTTTGATCCATGAAACATTCTCGCTCAAGGTTGTTTTCTGGTTGAAACAAAAATGACCTAAGCTCGACTACTCCTAAATTCTCGGTCGTCAGGTGTACAGCACCCGGCTTTAAAGGCTGCCAAATTTAATGAGTCACGACCAAAAATTTAGAAGCGTTTATCTGTGGACAGCCGCCAATTCAAAAATATACGGTAAAAATCTAAATGTTGAAAGGAAGGGCCATTTTTTCCAGTTTTCCACTTGTGGTCTTCAATTAAAATACCATCCAAATAGAAGAGAATTAAAAATTAACCGGTTCTCGTTGTGCGTGCTCGTGTGTCAAAAACGTCGTTAGAAACATGAAGAAAACGCGATGACCACACTTTAAAATTTATAAAATGTTCTTGTGAGTTCAAATGGTTGCACCGATCGCTAATATCGAAGCAGATGCGGCCCAGTAGATGACCAGTGCGATGGGGCACTTCTGGCGCAACAAGAGCGGATTCAAATCAGTTTGAGGCTTTTCATGGGGTTCGTGATAAGTCAGAGCTATTGGACCACATCATAAGTTTCAATGAACGTTCATTTCGTGTGTTCAACACTGTATAACGTTGAAGACTCCCGTGATGAGTAAGGGTTTCAGCGTGAACAGTTACAGCGAAGTGTGAGTGCGGGGGGTGTGATACGTTGGAAATTATGATAGACAACGCAGAGACCTGGCTGGATAACACGATGTCAAACTACAGACGTGGCCTGAATAGCGACGCATCACCGCAAGATTCGTTACCCATTTTTGGTGCTTTATCTGTGCATTTTTACACATGTGGCCCAAGAATCGTCAACAAAACGACTGGCTAAGTCATGTGGCACTTCACTAGAGGAAGACAGCGTCAGAATGTGGGGTTCATTCCATTCCATCCAACATAATTATCCTCATCAACATGACGCACTGTGTTCGATGACCGCAGAAAATAACCTTAATGTCAGCTTAAAAGTCACACCAAACAGGATATCTCGCATAAACAAGAAATAACTGGTTCATAAATGAGATCCACTTGAAATAACCGGGTATTTCGTCTACACTGCGCTGAAACGAGCACAAATGTGTCGTTTCACATGGCAAAACGTGATGTTGTATGTACCGATCTCAAGTGGTGGTCAAACACCTCTCGTCTCTCGCTCTTCAACGGAATTCATTTTTTTCAATAGATCCCATAAAATGACGGTCAGGCGGTACGTAACAATCCAACAATTTTCACAAGAACCCTTCCAATCCGAACCATATGGATATTGTGGTTTGAATGCGCTCCAAAGTGTTCTAGTCTTTCTGGCATTTGCTACCTGTGCCACATTGTTTGTCATCCTCTCCATCCAACCACCTGAAAACCACATCCTCATTCAACCTTGCTTCCAAAAGGTCAACACGTGCTCAAACCTCTTAGGAAGTGGTTATTTTGTAAATGACACCACATCTTCAAGAGCCGGCCTTCCCTGGCGCCCAGATGGATGTGATATGGTACTTTATAAAGACCATGCTTCACGGTGGGTCTCAGTCACGCTGAAAAACTACAATTCCAATGTTTTCTCTTTAGTTCACTCCGGGAATGTTTCGTGAATCTAAGAAATTTCACCAAAAAGCGAAGAACCCTGATTGTGGCTATGGGTGACTCAAGAGTGCGACAACTTGCTTACGAGCTTGTCCGATTGACGACTGGATCAGAAGATCTTGTCAGACATCCACGGAGAGCCAAAATCCGGAATCAGTTTGGACATCTTTTTTCGAATATCGAAGATGATAACCAACCACTGACAGTCCATTGTGATCCGCCTGTGAAACCTGGCATGTCTGACTGGGCGACTAAGCAGTGTAACCTGACACGGGTAATGCCTGAGCTCAATCTGGAGATCCAGCGTTGGTGGGTTCCTCATCAGGATGCTGTTCTGTCGGCGAATATCCTGGAAAGAATGCTGAACTTGAATTCGACCGAGATACCAGATATTGTGTTGATCAATGCGGGTGCCTGGCTACTTCTGTCGTGTTCGTACAAACAGATTTCGCGGGAAAACTGCACCGACAAATACACTGAGTAAGTTTGTAATTCTCCGTGGATTTTGGCGGAAAAAACATTGTTGGATTGGTCAATGTTTCTCTTTTCATAGAATCCTCGAAGAAATCAGGCCACTTCTTGCTGAGCTGAGCACTTTGACAACTGTTGTCTGGGTTCCTCAGAATATGATCAACAAGACCTTCACTGTCCACTTCATTCAGCCGGACAACAACCCTGTCATCGACACTTTCAACCAGATCGCATTTGACATGTTTGCAGGCACAGGGATCCATTACTGGTCAAACTATTATGACATGTATCAGCATTTCGGGGAGACACCAGATGGAATCCATCTGGGAACAAGAACAAAATTCATGGACGCGCAAATGATTTTAAATTTGTTATGCAATCAGGCTCTAACACCGGCTGCCGACCGAAATGTGTGTTGTTCCAGATGAATCTCAATGGTTGAAATTAGCCGTGATGGTGTCTCGATGCCTGTCTTTCATTATATGAAACCATTGTTCGCAATTCTACTTTTCAAACGACAGCAAGCGAAAGTATAAATAAATGTGCTGTTGATACAACTTATTGGATTTCCACGGCTCACAAAGAACCAGCTTACCTATCTGGATCACTGCTTCAGCATTTACTGGAATATTCCGTGTTGGATTGGTCGAATTATAAACTACCGATTTCATGTTGTGACATTTAATTGGTTCATCAGCCACAATCGTCACTGAACATGGAAACTTTTAACGGTGGAAAATCAACATGTCAGTTTTGCGGTATCCTAATGGACCATGCGATCAAGAAATAGTGATGGGGTTGGCCGGGTGACGCCATGGTGTTGAATATCATCATAGCGTTAGTAACCAGCGCCGGGATGAGAATATTCCTGCTTCAGTCCACAATGTATATGGTCAGCCCTTATCTTACTGTCACACCACACGAGGTCGTAATAACCCTCATTTTTGGGAAAAGAACGTTCCGCAATGTACACGGTTTCTAAATTTCGGCTATGTGCTTTTTCTTCCGGATTAATGTTCTCTTGTAAACCGATTTATTCCAATCTGGAGATGATATACGTAGACTGATCATATGAACCAATTTCAGTTTCTACTTGAAAAAATGGCCTCATCGCGTGGCTGGCTGTCACCTTTTCACCGGTCAGGAACTCGCACCATTTTCGACAATTTTTTCAACAAAAAGTTCAAGTGAACTGAGGTGAAAAGAGTTCAAAAAAGGCACAATTGAGTCGCTGGATTGCTGGACACACCCACCACCTGCTTGCTCTCTTCTAGTCATGCGTTCAAGCCTTTCAGTTCACGATCGCGACTTGGAAAATTTTCCAAGTCTGTCAGCCGTTGTAAAGCTGTTTGGAAATTCTTTTTCCGGAACTCCAATCGATTTGGATTCCTATCCTGTTTCTTTCCCCATGGACCTGATTCTAGACCACAGGACAACTGCGTTTTGAAGGCAAGCTCATCTGTACTGTGCCTGATTTCAGGTACGCAAAGCAATATGTATTTGTCCTACCAGGAAAACACGAAATCCCGGCACCATACTTCTACGGAAATAATCCCGACACACCCCAACCCCCACTATAAAATGAAGCTTGACCTTTTTAGGTTTATGTAGGGGTTGAGGTGTGTCGGGATTATTTCCGTAGAAGTATGGTGCCGGGATTTCGTGTTTTCCTGGTACTTCGTCTGTTTTTGCATGGGTTTGTTTTGTAGATACAGTATAACCTGGATAGATGGGTGAGCTTTGGCAACCCTTCTAGCGAGTGAAACCACAACAAAACCCTTAAAGCAAGGGCCTGTGTCGTCATCACATAATTAGAGTTTTCGGAATAAGATTCGATAAAACATATACAATCGCTGATCTTCAACCAGGCTATCTACCAGGAGAATTCAGATATTGGTCAGCCCTGTATGAGGTTTCACGAAGTGGTCAGCCCGATTTCTTAGCCGGAAACTGCGACAACTACATTTCGATAATTTGTTTAGGACCAATTTTTTTTCTCTCTTCAATGAGCCATGAACCGACAACATGTGCCCACTCGTTGAGGCCCTGCAATTATGCAAAAAACAACGGCAAAACCTAATCCCCCTGTATCAGTTCCAGCCAAAACACTGTTATAGTACCCGCACAGTAGCTTGCAGTTGATCTAGCTTGCAGTTGATCCAAAACTTATCATTTCAAACAAAGTTTGGATTTTCCTTTCACTACAACCTTCGGAACCGTTCCTTACGATGCTGAGTGCAGAAATGTGGGAAGCCTATTGGGCTGCAAAAAGTGTGACGCCAGTTTCTCGCGCTGCTCAGCTTCATGGTGTTTCACGCTCAACGCTCAAGAGAAGGTTGAAATGTTTGATATCTGCTCCTCTTGGAGGTGCTACATTGTTCAGTTCCTATGATGAAGAGCTACTGGTGACACTTGTTCGAGGTTTCGAAACGTTTGAACTTCCTTTTACAGAAGCGGACTTCTTGATAGCATGTCGGAATTTGGGCGAAAGACGCGGTAAGTTTTCATTTTCATCATTGTTGTTTATGATTGATATCACTTGTGCTATGTCAGGATTAACTGGAAATATTGATTCTCAATGGTTGCGTCGATTCTTGGCCAGGCACAAACTTTCTCTTCGAAATGGCTCTTCCAAAGACCATGGGAAGGAGTTGAAATTCACGAAAGAAAGAGCGGAATTATTTGTTGCCATTCTCCAAAGTCTCTTTTCCAGAGGATTTCTGGACGAGCCTCGTGCGATATTTAATCTAGACGAATCTGGATTCATGCTGGGATACGACCGAGTCAAAGTTATTGGCACGAAAGGGAAGAAGAAGATTCATGTTTGTAAAAAAGGTACTTATCAAATTTTTTGATTAAATTTTGAAAGTTTAATGACTGAATTTCAGGAGATATTCGAAAGCAGATCACTGTTTTGCCATGTGGGAACGCCGCAGGAGACGTCATGAAACCATTATTTCTGTATGACGCGAAGCAGTTGCTGCTCGAGTGGTTTGAGGGAACGGAAAATGGGGTTGTCATTAAAAGAAATCATAATGGATCGATGGATGCCGGGATATTTTGCGCTTATATCATCCAAGTAGTTTATCCATATATTTTGTCGCTGAATTTATCAAAAGTGAGCTTTCCATAACTAATCTTGACTTGATGTAATTTGTATTTTATTTCAGGCTGTCATTTTCATGGACGGGCATTGGTCTCACATCTACAATCTGGAACTGGTTGAATTCTGTCGACAGGTGGAATCATGATTTTTGATGATATACTCGTATAATAACTTCAAATGTTTCAGCGAAGTATCAAATTGGTTTGTTTTCCGAGTGACCAAACGTCGAAACTGCAGCCGTGGGATAAGAATGCATTCGGTCCTTTAAAAACCAAGTGGAAAGCGTACCAAAAACGGGTGGATAGATCTCGAGAAAAGGTGATTTTTTCGTGAAAAGATGCTTATCTCTGCTGTTTTTCCATTTGTTTTCTTATAGATAACACGGAATAATTTTCCATGCCACTTTTGGAAAGTATGGAAATCGTTTGACGCATCGCCTTATCTCATTTCGGGCTTTAAGAACACCGGAATTTATCCTTACAATCCTGAAAAGATTCGCGCCGCAGTTTATCAGTCTCCCGTCGCTCCTCCCAAAATGACGGATGCTCCAAATATAACTGGATTTTTGAAAGACTCGCAAGTCTTTCACGCGGTTTTAGCCACTCAGTACGACTTTGCCCCCGACCAGATTGTTGGTGCTTCTCAAGCCCTGGCTGACTACTTCAATGGTGAAACTTCGTGACTGCTTCAAAATAAATATTCAAATATATAATGGCTTTGCAGGAGAAAACATAATCCATACGTTGATCGGAAGAGAAGCGGAAAGTATCCACGGCCCTCCAGTTGCAGAAAAAATCCCGAAGGGGGTTTCTCATCGCATTAATACTATCAACGGCGAGCTCCTAACAGCGTCTCCAGCTGAAAAGATTTTGGAACGGCGAAAAGACAGCGCTCGGATTTTCACGGAAGAGAAGCGAAAGAAATCTGTTGCAAGGTGTGATAAGTTGAAGAAGTCGAAGACTGCTCCTGCTATAAAGAAAAAGCCTCATAAAGCGTCTTCGGTGAAAGCGGCAAAGAATCAGATTCCAAGTCATTTAGTGGATATAACAAATGGCCCGGAATTGCGCAGAATTACCAGGTCGCAGAAGAAAAAGTAACTCGGTTTTTTTTGTGGTGATTTTCAGCACTTTCATACGATTTGTTGATTTACGCTTGTGCGGGTGCTATAACAGTGTTTTGGCTGAAACTGATACAGGGGGGTTAGCTTTTGCCGTTGTTTTTTGCATTATTGCAGGGCCTCAACGAGTGGGCACATGTTGTCGGTTCATGGCTCATTGAAGAGAGAAAAAAAACTGGTCCTAAACAAATTATCGAAATGTAGTTGTCGCAGTTTCCGGCTAAGAAATCGGACTGACCACTTCGTGAAACCTCATACAGGACTGACCAATATCTGAATTCTCCTGGTAGTCTTCGATATCAGTTTCCAACCCGTAATGATGAGGCTTGATAATTTTCATTTTCCCCGTAAAAGGAATGACGGGTAAATTATTGACTGCCCTTGAAGAAAGGTTCCCCCGGTTTAGCGAAATGGCAGACCCTACAGCAAACAAGGAGAGCACGTCACAATTACGACACGATTTTTAACTACCACTGAAGCGAGTAACCCATCTAACCAGGATTTACTGTATGCACATTCATCTTTTGCCGGAATTCCAGCAACCACCTGCCATTTTGAACTGGAGACCGTCGACGAAAGTCTCAGCAGCATCTTGATTTTGGACAGAAGAACAGCTTGTTTTCGTTTTTTCGTAGATTCTTTCCAGCTTTTCGGTTGTTCTCCCGTAGCACTCGTCAACACAAGACTGTTTTCTCCCACCTGAATTCTGTATGTTAGCCATACTTTTATGAATAAATGTGTGTAATTCGGCATGTCGGCAGTTCACAGAGAAGGGTGTGAAAATCGACACATAAGTCACCTATATGTTGAGTAAAGGAGCAACAATAACCTTGAGTGCTTCGAAGCCTTCGAAGTCTTTATCGATTCTCTGAGAATTTTACTGCTCTTATAGAGGAAGGTATAGATTTTATACCACAATCAGTAGGACGACTACAACTTGTGATGTCTGAGTTTAATCTCATTGACTCAGCTGCAAGCTCTTGGGTGGACAGTATATTATATCGATATGGGAGAACAATTCAGTGGATACTGCAAATCTTTCTTCATGCGTCCGGGCCTTGACTGGTGCCGAGCAAAACTTCAGCTGTGAGTTTCAGTATCGAAGCAGATGTATCAAGTATCATGTATCAAGTAGTAAGCAGATGTCACCTTGGGAGGAACTTTACACAATATCCTTTTTGGTTGATTCCGAATCGTGAGTATCGTCAGCCATGAGTAAAAATTCATCAGTATCGTTACCAAGTGCTTCAGCAGAACGCTTGTCTTCAACCAACCGTTGACGAAAACCAAGGATCACGAGGAAGGAGAATACCTAAAGAACACCCCGTTAGGCTGACCTTACCATGACTGGCTGGCGGCATATTCTGATCCAGATCGACACACACTTCTCAAACCCTGAATGGGGGGGGGGGGGGTAAGATAACCGAATAATTCGACTTCAAAATAAATGACCACTAACCCGAAAGCTATTCGAAATCGTGTACAGACACTTCGTCGAAAATTTCGCCGAAAAATGATTTCTGAAATCGCGACACCTCGCCGAATGAAAACTCA
>JAQIWT010001015.1:0-13076 GCA_034696485.1 Isohypsibius dastychi | reverse complement strand
AGGCAATATGATCAAGACATGCGTCAGGAAACCGTCCGATTTTCGCTCTCATAGACCATTCGTAACGTAAACCTATACTACCAGCCTTCGGCTGGCAGCATATACCGGCTGTCGCTCCATCAGAGCCAAAGCCTTACGGAACCTACCCCTTTTTGTACACAGTATCGTCGATACTCTATCCTCCCGATAAATCGGTGGTAAGCTGTTTTGATTCAGTAAATCAAGACCGCTACCGCTTCTGTCTACCAATCGGGGCCCGGAGCCTTGATTGACTAAATCAAAACTCTATACCACCGATTTATCGGGAGGATAGAGTACTGCTACGGCAGCAGAGCAGATTGCTTGTCAGATGTGAATACGGAATTATTGCGGATTGTGGATTTTGCAGTTTAGAAAATGAGTGCGCCCACGAATTTCTCTGCACAGACCTTACAGGATATTCTTGAGAACGAACCATGGATCGGCTACTTCAAAAAACATTCGTTGACGATGGCGTCAAAGCGGATTGCTTCACCCAGATCTACTACAACACCATCTCACTGCAATCTTTTGGCCTTCTCCGACAGCCGTGTGTTTTTCTGGAACTCTGTCGAAAATTCAGTAGTAACAGGCATGTTACACAGCGCAGAACAGCATCGTGTAGGGGTGAGTAGCGCTTTCTCAGTTGAAACTTGAAGGACGAAAGTCAGTCGTTTTCTTATAGATGATCGATTGCGATGTTGATCCATTAGCAGAAGTTGACAACATAATTCCGAGTCCTGGTGGTTGCTCTTTGGCGCTAATTGGCAACAGGGGAATCAGCGTTCTGGATGTTGGATCGGACGAATTGGCGTCTGATTCCAGCCGCCGAATCGGAAGGTTATTCATGATTTTCTCGCTTTAGATTTGTTGTCGTTATTCAACTGCTTTTTCTTTACAGGTGTATCGCTATTTCCGAGCGATTCTTTCTGAACAATCCAAAGATTACAGTCCTTCAGTTCCAGTGGTTACCTTTACGTGAAACCCATATCCTTTTCCTTACGTCGGACAATTGTTTGCGAGTATTCAAAATCAGCAAGCCGACTCAACCGGAAGTCGTCATAAGTCTTCATGGTTCCACGACTAAACGGTGTCTGCATAATTTCTCTTCCTTTACGGCAATTATTGATGACATTCCGTCATATCCTTCAACATCCAGCCCATCTGATTATTCGGTGACTTCTTTTGTTATATACGCTGTGAGATCCGACGGAAATGTTTACACGTGCGATCTTTCTGTTGGAAATGAAAGGTGAAATAAACACATTAAAACATGGAAATATCACTCGTGGAATATAATTTGATTTGGATGGTTTTTTTCATTATTCAGAACCATAGCCAGCAATGTTCGCGGACCACTTAATCCGGAAGCACCGTTCGGAACAGATATGTCCCAGTTGGCGACCTCGATTTTGTACATTAATGCGGTACTTCCGGTCTTGGCCGTTGCTACAAATTCTGGCAAAGTGTTCCATGGCATTCTATTGGAAAAAGAAGACGTCGAGGTAGAAAAGGTTATCTTAGGTATTTTTAATGTATTCTTTTTCTTATGTTCGCTTTCCAGATGGAAGATGACTCTTCACCAGAAAGTAGTATTCCAAAGCAGTCTGAGCTGATTTTCATTGAAAGGTTCGAGCTGTCCAGCTCGAATGCGAAGGGATTTGCCAATAAAAACCGCGTTGCCTCGACCCTTCTTTCCCGTAAGCTTGTTTTCCAAAAACTCTTCAGGACTCTTCCCTTATTTTGTTGAATTTCTTGAACCAGATTTATTTTGCAGACAAGGATTTTCCGTCATGCTACGTCCTTTCTACTGATTTGCAGTTGGTGGGAGTTAGTCTGCCGTGGCTAAACGACCTGGATCTTCTATGTTAGCCCACAAATTCTTTTGCAAAAACACTGTTGATTTTAATATTTCATGTCTTTAATTAGTGGATGGCCAGATAGGACCCGATTCACTGCGGTCTACCACTGTGCAGTGCGTTATAAGTTTGGATCCATTCGACAAAGCGTAAGTCCGATTTCATCAGGTCCGATTTCTTAGTTTTTTCAAACGCGTTTGCATTCTGTTTGATGTGCTTTTAGACATGAGATCCGTTTGTTGGGAGCGCGTCTCATACCAACGGATGCACACGAATGTTCCCTGTTGACCGTTGCTTCGAACGGTCAAGTGGCCATCCAGAGACTGATGTATGTGCTTTTGCTCCATTGTATTATCTTTGAGAAACATGTCAATTTTATCATTATCAATTTAAGGGGAAAAGGCCAAATATCCGACCGATCCTCTTTACAAGATTTGAATACCACATCGGATTTACCATCCCGGATTAAGCCATCCAATGAAGCTCCTTTCACCGATCTTATTGAAAGTCTACTACGGCGTGATTCAAGCTTACCTGTTTTCACGTGAGTATGACACTTTTCATTGGGGGAGTTTTCTCAGCCGGAAGTTCCTCATTCATTGCAGTTACGTAGTGGTGTTCATTGAGATTTGTCTTTTTGTTTTAGATTTACTGATGAAGATAAAGTGACGGCAGAAGATCTTGCTCCGCTTTTGCGGAAAGGTGTGGCGGTATTCGAGGAGCAGTATTTGTCTAAACAGCGACAAGCATATGAAGAAATCCTGTCTCGGTAATTACACCGAATATTGCTCAAGAATGTGATGTCAGAATTTTGTTGTTTAGTAAACAGCGTCTGGAATCTCGTAAAAAACATGTGTCTCAGATAATTGATTCTACGGAGCAGAGCGTCAAGGAGTTGGAGAATGCTCATTTTGATTTTCTCAACGAGAACGACCTTCTGGAGATGGAAGGGACTAGCCTTCAGGATCGGTACAGATTTGTAGTGGAATCATATCCAAAAGTATCAGTAAATATGTATTTGACGTTTTAGAATCACGTATCTGCAAGAAGAGTTTGCTAGATATAATCCAACTGCGACCGATGCGGAAAGGCAGTTAGAGGACAATCTGCATGAACTGGCTGAGAAAATTGACAAATTGCAAGAATTAGTCGAAGTGGTGAGTTTTCAAACTGTTTTTCCAGCCGGAAATGTTGCAGCAATTTTGATTTTTTTCATCCAGGTTGAACAGAAATTAGCCTACAAAGAACGACTTCCGGTTTCGTCTTCGGGATCGATTGATCAGGAAGCTGAAGTTGAAATTCAGTTGAACGCTGAGTGAGCCATAATATTCTCCTCGAATCGGTATTCTAGAACTCGGATTTTTTTCATTCCAGGATTGCTCGGATCGTAAGCTTGAAACGGCGGATTGCTCTTTTGAAAACAAAATGCGAGGCGTGAAACGGGATTTTTGATGGAAATTTCGGACCGATTTTTGGTAATATTTTTCCCAAGTAGTTTTCTCTTTTTATGTTATCCGTTTTATGCTTTAACGATCAGTTATCCTGATATTGAATGAATCCAGGTAAAGACGAATTGAAACAGCTTTCAGTAAACTCGGATTTTTGCAATTTTGTCCAGAAAAGCAGCTTTTGTAAACGTTTCACCGACATTTTTCTTCTCAAAAATGCAGGTTAAACACGTTTTTCCAGGTGTGAAGGTCGTCGTAAATTCAAGTGGTGTTTTGCTACTTTCCTTCCAACAGCTGACGTGTGCCCGCATTTTCCCCAGTTTATTAAAACGTTGCCTTGTAACAGTCCACTTGTGTAGTCAGTTGTGGTCTTAGTCCACTTTTCTCGCTGCAGCCAGTTAGGAGCCAGAACGACTTCCTCTTGGTAATCGTGAGAAGTGAACGTGCACTTGAAGTTTCTCGAGAAGGTTTTATAATCAGCAGAGAATAATGCGTGCCTCGACGCTTTCTCGTCGCAAAATGGGATGGGTTTCCGCATTTGTCTTAACTTATTGCTGCCATGAGGTGGTTGGAACAAAATGTGCTGATTAGACGAAAAAGTTTCACTTGATCTACTTTAGGAAAAATACTGTAACTTTGGGAATCTTGACCATTTCTACGAATTTGTGAAATGCCTGGAGGATCTAAAATCGACTTCCGGCCAGTGTGACCTTTACCACTTCCGGGCGAGGTTTCTATTGTAAATTTATTGAAATTTATCCGTCGGGCTATCTTCACTCGTTAACCTGAAAAAAAGTTCTCGTCGCATCGCGGCGTGGGAAATTTATGGCGCACTTCTGCGCTTCTCCATTTTGGGTAAGTACGGAACGGAAATATCTACGCGCTGATCTGATATGATTTTGCTGTTCCAGAACGATTCCTTGACATGGCATACTGACGACCCGGATTTTACGGAGTGCTTCCAGAAAAGTGTGCTGACATGGATTCCGTTTGTGTTCTTGTGTTTGATGGTGCCACTCGAAATCTACTTTTATTCAATGCGAAGAACCACGCACACCTTGAAGAACAACCGGATATTTTGTTTCAAAGTGGTAAGCGCATTTTTCCTTGAGTATGGAAATTCCCTTGGTACTCGAATCATTTGCAGAATCTCGTCAGAAAATTTTTACAATTCGATCTAATTTCGATTTCAAGTGATGTTGTATCTGAGTTTTTTCGTTTTTCTATCAAGTAATTGTTTTTTTCAATATTTTTCAGCTAAATTTGTTTTGTTTGTTGAAAATTATCTTGTATTATTTCAGAGTTTGTTGCTTCTTTTGTGCCTAGCATCGCTTGGAGAGTTGGGGTTAGCGGCAAGAGACTTGTACCGCATAGAGCACCACCTCACAAATAAACCATCTCAACTGGTGGATTTGATAGCTGCCATTGTTCAGCTTTTGAACTATGTAAGCATTTCGTGGAAATAGAAATCATAGCGATGCACATCTAATCTGACATTTTTTTCGCAGAGCATTGTGATGGCATTTTTTGTGATGGATTTCCGGAAGCACCGCCGCTCATCTGGAAGTCTTTTTATTTTTTGGTGCCTGCTGACCTTTACGGAGGGCATCCATCTGAGAAGTATCATAAAGCATTATTTCTTAGTGAGTGAGGGTCTGCTTTGAATTCGAAATATTACATAAATGGAATACTGAGCTCGGTTTTCCAGGCTCCGCATTACGAAGCGGAAAAGATCATGTTTGCCGTACATGTCATCAAAGTGCTGCTCATTGTCATTGAGCTCGTCTGTTCGGCGATTTCGGCTGAAGTAGCTCACGATCCCGACGACGAGAAGGAAGTGAGAATATCTACCGAATAATGGTTTTGTGTGTTCATTTTAATTTGAATTTTTACAGAGCGTTTCGCCAGAAAAAAGATCGACATTCTTGAGCCAGATTCTGTTTTGTTGGTTCACCGGGTGAGTCTGGTGAAATGCCCATACATGGCTCTGGCTTTTCACAATAATTCTGTTTTCACGATCAGCAGCACTTTATCGGACAGATACTGATGTTGGATTTTATTTTCAGATTAACGGAAAATTAAGAATTAGACATACGTTTAGAGAAGTCTACATGATTTTATCTACATTTTCCATTTTGATGACATAAGTTGAACGTCATGTGGAACTCCAGAATTTGAGAGTTTTTCGGATTATTTCGACTAATTTTGAGTTATTTTGTTCCATATAATTCATTTTTTCTTCGTAGTTATATATCTATAACATGGTTTTCTGGCTAGGTTCGTTTATCGTGGTTGGAGGAGAACTTACGGCGAAGATGATATTTGGGATCTCAATCCACCGGAAAAAGCCAAAAATGTTTCGGAGCTCTTTGAAAGGTGCTCCGGTTTCAACACAGTTAGGAAGAAGAAGGGCGGCCATTGGATTGGATGGTCACTGCTCTCCTGCTTCTGGCTACAAATGGGCTTCACAATTTTGCTCAAGTTGATTTATAACGTCATGTTGTTCACCATTCCGGAAATCCTACGTCTCTTGATTAATTTCGTCAAAAACGAAGACCAGGAAATGTGGAAAGGATATTTTTTTGCGGTGTTATTGCTGTGCGCCACCATTGTCCAGACGCTGGCAATGGGTCACTTCTTCCATCATGTCAACAAACTGGGCTTACGGATAAGAACTGCTGTGACTGGAGTCATTTATCGAAAGGTGAAACCGTCAATCAAATAGGGAGACCGACTTGAAAGTTGAACAAAATGCTATGTTGCAATTCTTCGAAAGAAGTCAGATTTCCGTTGAAGAATTTCGAGAAAGATTCTCATAAAAACAGGATTCCCGTTGCAGAACGGGAATCTAGTCAACGAATACAAAAAGTAATTCAGGATAAAAAAATGGAAAACAACTATTGGGAAAAATTAGGTTAACATAATATTGAAAATGAAAATACTTTTGCTTTATCAGTCCCATTTCCGTCAGGTATTTGAACACATTATCATCGTTTGCCAGTGAAGGTTTTTGCTGTTTTAGCGATTTCTTTTTTCACGACTTCATGAATCATGATGTGTATTTGGTTTTTTTCTGGTTTAATATGCTCCAAATTTTTGAGTATTTTAACTTGAAACCTAACCACTTGCTACTCTATTTTGATTTGTATTTATGTCTGTACTTGAACTCGCGTTTTGATTGGCCGATAGGTTACTCGAGTTGCCCAGTTCTCCGGTGGCCTCCAGAATCTTGGTCACCCTACCAATCTCATATCCGTGGACGCTCAGCGTCTTATGGATTGCTGTTCATATCTTAATGAAATCTGGGAAATTCCACTGCAAATCACCGTGGCCATGTACATGCTGTGGAAAACCCTCGGACCGTCTGCGTTCGCAGGACTGGGAGTTGTTTTGATCAGCATTCCGCTTGGAGCGGGAGCTTCAGTTTGGACGAAAAAACTTCAGGTGAACTTTCTCGGTTAAAATTGCTTCAGCTGTTGAAAATCTTTTAAGAATAAGTTCTTGGTCCCATATTCTTTTCCAAATTATCTTTCATACGGTAATCTGGAGTGTTTTGTTGTTGTATATTTCTTGTATATTCTTTTCCAGATTAATGTTACCTGACTGCTATTTTTTATTTTTCAGGTCAATCAAATGAAAGCCAAAGATGATCGCATTAAACTCACTGGAGAAGTCTTTCGCTCAGTGAAAATGTTAAAGCTAAATGCATGGGAAGAACCCTTTCAGAAACGTATATCAACATTTCGTCATGAAGAGGTATTCATTTCTACATGTTTCCGCTTGGAATTCTTTTTCCGATAACCTCATGTTTTCAGCTCAGATCACTAAGAACCATCCAGTATCTTCAAGCCTTCTCGACATTTTTCTCCATAGTCTCTCCGTTGATGATCGCCATCGTGACCTTTACAACCTACGTATTAATCGACAAGTCGAACGTTCTCGACAGCTCAAAAGCATTCGTCGCTTTATCCATTTTCAACATCCTAAAAGGTCCCATGAACCTGCTCCCACCATCTATTGGAAACCTCGTTCAAGTTTGTTTAGCCGGAAGTCGATTTTTGCAAGATGGTGATTATTTTATTCTCTAGGCGTGGGTTTCAACACAGCGAGTTAGTGAAGCGTTCAACTCCCCAGATCCGGAACGTTATGTCGAAGCAATTCCGATGGCCAACAAACTGAATGGCAACCTGTTGATTCAGATTCGAGACGGGGAGTTCGGGTGGTCCGAAGAGGGCCCGTCGTGTTTGAAGAAAATTGACTTTGCTGTTAGAAATGGCCAACTGGTTGGCATTGTAGGTCAGGCTGGCTCCGGTGAGTCTGTTTCTTTTCAAGTGATTATTGGACATTTATGAACAACTAGCTCTCTAGGGAAAACTGCACTGTGTCGCGCTCTTCTCGGTCTCCTGGATCGTCGCGGTGGAACCGTGGAAATAAAGGTACTACTTCTTACTTCAAGTGTTCGAGTATTCCTAATCTAAAATGTAATTTGGAGTTAATTGCAATTTGAAGCTAATTCCCAAAAGGTGCGATTCTGCACATTAATGCTTGCATTTATTTCAGGGTAATACATCGTACATGCCTCAGCTACCCTGGCTGCAAAGCCGGTCTATTCGTGACAACATCACATTTGGGCGACCGTTTATGAGCAACTCATATGAAACTGTTCTGGAGAAGTGCGCTCTGGTAGAAGACTTGACTGGTTTCTCGGATGGTGACGATACTTTTCTGAGTGACCAAGGCTCGAATTTGAGCGGTGGTCAGAAACAGAGAATTTGCTTGGCGCGAACTATTTACGGATATGCCGAGGTGTGGAAGGAAAACTGGCTTACTTCTTGGTTCGATGCATTTTACGTAACTACGGTTTCAGAATTTTATATTGGATGACCCGCTTAGTGCTTTGGATGCCAAAGTGTGGGTTACTGGCGACAATTCAGATTATTTTTCTGTGTGGTTGGTATCTAGATGTTGTTTTTTTCCAGGGCGAAAAGTATTTTTGAAAACGTTTTGGGACCCAATGGCTTGCTGAAAGAGAAGGTGCGCGTTCGGATATGCTACATTTCTAAAGACCAGTTAAACTGATCACAATTCTTGAAGTTCGTAAGGTTCTAAAAATATATCTCGCTGAAATTACCTGATTTTTAATTTTTGTTTTGCTCAGATTTCATTATGGTACCATTAATCTTTTTAATTTCGGTAATTTTCTGTTTCGATTTTTTTTTCTCGTTTGTTATACAAGATTTGACTGACCGCTTGATGGAACCGTATCATTTGAGAAAGGTTTGATATCATTTTATTCTGTTGCGCATGGTTTTGTGTTTGAGATTTGTCTGAAGTTTTTAGTGAATTTAGATCTTTTTCTTACGTGCACAACCAGGTTTTTATTAGTTGTTACTTATCTTTTGTTATTTGCTAGTTTTCTTATTTGTTTATTAGTTGTTTCACGCGAGACGCTGTGTGTTTCCTTTTGATATTTTTAACTTACAGGTTCGCGTCGTCGTCATGAACAGTTACCGGTTCCTATCCAGTTGTGACCAGCTGATCGTAATGGAAAACGGTAGCATTTCGGAAGTTGGTTCGTTCAACGATCTCCTTAATCGAAGCGGTCCGTTCGCCGACTTTCTCCAAGCTCATCTCCGTCACGAAATCCAAGCTCTCCACGAAGACGAGCTTGAAGCTGGCGAGGCAGCTCATCGCCACGAAGCCTTCGAAGAAATCTGCGGAAAACTTCCAAAAAGTATGCGACATTCTTTAAAGTTGCACCGGAAGAGCATCTCCCATGGAAAAGCGCGAAGAGGGTCCGCCATCTCTCGGGTTGCGACTTTTGAAGAATTCCATCAACGTCTCAAGAAAATTAACAGTGTCAGCCACTGTGATTCGGGGAGCGTTCAAAACCATGCTTTATTTGGAGTTGAGAAAACAGCGTCTACGAGAACCCGACTTCAGACGTTCCTTAGTTTTATTCAGAATATTAAATGGGAGATATTCGGACTGATGATTTTTACCAATGCGCTTTCAACGGGGTTTTCGGTTGGATCTGGAATCTGGCTAAGTGAATGGGCGGAAGAGAATATGACGCTTGCAAATGGGAATATTGATTCTTCAAGAAGGGACTTCCGGCTCGGGGTTTACGCAGCATTGGGGAGTCTTCAAGGTAAAACCTTAAAATAAAAATTTCAATAAAACAAAAATAAAAGAATCAAAATTAAACAATAAAAAAATTTAAAATAAAACAAAATTTATCTTTGAGGAAATTGTTTTAAACGATGTTTTCAGTCTGTCTTTTGTCACCTCTATTTTTTTTGTTTCTGTTCATTTTCAATGTGAAATTCCGTTTCAGCGATTTTGTTTTACATCTCGATGATGTTGCTGGCATACGGTCTTGTTCGAGCTTCCAAGGTTCTTCACCACCGGATGTTGCATCATCTTATTCGAGCACCAATGTGGTTCTTCGATACAACGCCTCTTGGGAGAATAACTAATCGCTTCAGTAAAGACATCGATGCCATCGACGTTAATGTCCCACAAAGCTTGCGCCAGTGCCTCAACTCCATTTTCAACATTCTTGCAACGGTCGTCATTGTGAGTCGAAAATTGCTGTTTTTCCTTTTTTTTCTTGGGAATTATGTTAATCTTTTTACAGTTGATTTATTCGTATCCGTTGTTTGCTGCATTTATGGTGCCGATTGTTTTCGTTTATCTTGTATTTCAAGTAAGAATCAAGGATCTGACCTTTCAGCATCTTTTCGTAAAATTCTGGTTTGCGTTTTCAGTATTTTTATATTTCGACCAGTCGGCAGTTGAAACAACTGGAAGCCACTACTCGATCTCCAATATTCTCGCATTTTCAAGAAACTTTGTCGGGAGCCGATATTATCCGGAATTTCAAACAACAACACCGATTTGTTCGTGAATTCGACAGTTATCTTGACGGAAACAACCGGCTAACATATCTCAGTCTAGTTGCTCAACGGTAAGAGACCTCAGACTCAATTGGACTGGCTTGAAATGTATTTTTGGGTTGTTCATAAAACTAGCAATCAGCAACAAAAATCCAACCTAAAAAAATTACCGAAATTTCGAAATTATGATCCAAAACTGACTTTGATCAATAAAAGAACCGGAGGTACGAGAATAAATATCGCATACCCGAAACTTTAGTGAAGGTATATTCATAACCTTGAGAGACCAGCACTGAACAGATATTTAACTTTTAGATGGTTGTCCATCCGGTTGGAGCTTATCGGAAACCTCGTGGTTTTCATCACAGCGGTCATGGCGGTCTACGGGCGTGACCACATGAACATCCATTCTGGCCATGCCGGATTATCCATAACTTACGCCGTTCAGGTTAGGCCTTGTCAAAATCGCTAAAAAGCGTTAACACTTGACATCATTTTTGATTCCTTAAAAGGTCACACAAGTTCTCAGTTGGTTCGTGCAGAAGGCCAGTGATCTGGAAATGAGCTTCATATCAGTGGAACGCGTTCAAGAATACACCAAGTGTCCCCAAGAGGTAAAATTTCCCATCAGAATTTTGATGCGCTCGTGTTGACATTTTCCCCGAAGGCCAGTTGGACTATTGAGAAAACGAAACCACCTGCCAATTGGCCTTCGTCTGGCTTGATCGAATTGCGCAACTACAAGACCAGATATCGACCTGATCTCGAATTGACTCTCAAAGGTATCACGTGCCGTATTCATCCAGATGAAAAGGTCAGTTCGATTTTAATGTTGTTGGAAATTTGGAAATTTATCGCTATTTTATTTGATTTCCCAGATCGGGATTGTTGGACGAACTGGCGCTGGGAAGAGCTCGCTTTCCTTGGGAATATTCAGAATAGTCGAACCATGTGAAGGTGCAATTTTGATTGATGGTGTCGATATTGCGAAGCTGGGTCTTCACGACTTGCGTTCGAGGATAACCATCATTCCTCAGGTGAACTATAATTAAAGAAATCTGGGATTCTTTCCGCTTCGCTCAGCTGATATCGTATTGAAGCGGAAACCTCTCCGCTTTGGTACTTTTCAAGGGTATTCGTGCTCATCCTGTAGCAGAATGAGCGTGAACTCGCCCGGTGAATGGGCTGCCTGTCACACTGGGGCATGTGAACGGGCAAGCGAAATGCAGTCATTCCAAATTCCATGACTCGTGGTTTTCGTGAAATGCCCCAGCCGAATAGTTCTCAAGAACTATTCTGGCATTTCAGCTCTTAAATCTGAGCAGATTCTGCTGCAAATACTACGCTCAACCATGCCTCAGTGGTACGGTTATATGGTATTGAAGCGAGTAAGCGGTACTGCTGCCGCTCGTCATGGGGAAAGCTTGTGCCGCTTCGCTCTGCCCTAACCAATTAAACGTTTCATCGTGGCCGTTACTGGACAGTGGAGTTGAGTGGACTCACCAGGAGAAAGATTCGTTGCATGTTGCATTGCGTACAATATAGAAATCCTGTATATTTTATGGGTGTCACAGACTCGTTGTAGAATGGCTTTTTATCACCATCCTCTCACTACGAATTTTTCAATAATTCAGGAACCACTCCTGCTGTCTGGAACTTTACGCGAAAATTTGGATCCCGCCAACATTTCGTCCGATGCACAAATCTGGAGAGCTTTGGAAGCCACTCAGCTTGGCGTCACTGTGAAGAACTTGACTGGAGCTCTGAGCCATCCGATCTCCGAGGGTGGTTCAAACCTCAGGTAATACTTAATCTCCACGAAGATGGCGGCCGTTTTTCACGAAAATGATATACCTATGTAGTTTCCTTGTAGTGCTGGACAACGGCAACTGATTTGTTTGACAAGAGCGATTCTGAAAAAGTCCAAGATTCTGGTGCTGGATGAGGCAACTGCTTCTTTGGATGCAGAGACAGATGAAATTGTCCAAAAAACCATTCAAGTGGAATTTGCCGACTCTACTGTCTTGATAATTGCTCACCGAATCCAAAGCGTCATGCTGTGCGACCGGTGAGTACCGCAAGGCTGATTCCAATCAGAAATTGGGGAATATTCATACCTTGTTTTTAGAGTGATGGTTCTGGATAAAGGTCAAATTCAGGAATTCGACTCACCCAGCGTTCTTCTTAAAGATGATCATGGTGCATTTCGGAGTCTTGCGGATGACGCAAATGTTTCGAAGGAAGCAGACCAGGGCAGCAGTTTATCAAGTCCGACGAGTAGTTCTAGTTCTCACAGCAATATCACATCCTCGTCGGACAGCGATGGTTCTACTTCTATGGAGCCTTCTTGATGACTGCCTAATATTTGTTGAGGAAAGCGACTTTCTGTGATTTTGTTTACCTTGAGACTCTACTGCCGCTTTATTTTCAAGATGCATGGAATGCTGACATGTTAAAAGTTTAAAATTGGATAGCATGATTTTTGAAACAGCTGTGTTTTAGTGGCTATACGGGTACTGTATGTATACTGCATTATAAAGGGTGACGACGAGCACGAGCTCAGCGAACAGATTGGAACCAATGATCTACCGAATCAATCAAATTTTGAGTTAGTCATCAATCAGACCCCTCCGCTAGCTTTTCATCTGTTTCAAAAACGAAAACAATCTTGGTAAATGTATAGCTCTGTTTCCGGAATTAATTCCTGTACGAAGCCTGCAGCTGTAGTCCTGTAATTTATATAAGATTTGCAATAATTCTGAGAGTTGTTTCGTTGATGATGCTGCTATCCAAATGGCGATGTGCTCACGAGACGGGAAGTGTCGTGCTGTTTGCGGTGCTGATCAGATGGA
>JAQIWT010001014.1:0-13082 GCA_034696485.1 Isohypsibius dastychi | reverse complement strand
TGTTCCAGAAAATTTAGAATTACTCAAAATAATTACAGTATAATTTGTATAAAGCTAATCGTACCAAGTTTTTACTTTAAACACCCCGGCTTGGCTGAGGTAGCTTGCTCAAGTCGCTCTGGTAGGCACAATGGTTAGGGAAGTAAGCATGGTCAGGACCATCTTTTTTGCCTCCACTCGCATGCTCTTCGCTCATAAACGGTACTCACCCCGCCTCGCAGGGGCATGCTAGCCTTTCTACCTGGTGTTTAATTGGACATCAGAATTGGCTTGCTTTTCCGACTTGGTGGTAAGTCGACTAACCGAAAATCTATGGCACACTTAAATGCCCTCTAATTAATCATCCATATTGTCATGCTCCGTTTGTTTGGCTCTCCGCGGTCCTGCCCACTGTATCTTCTTATCTATTCATAATGGACGAAATTGTTTTTGCGGTAGGTAGGTGAAGCTCTGAACAGTAGCAATGCCGACAGCGTGTACCATAGGTGAAAAGGGGGTTGCAGCTGAATCTCATTCTCTCATTTTCACTCTTGACCACCAATCGTTGGAGGCTGTTCGCTCGCTGAGGTAGTTAGTCGTCCAGCAAACATCTCGTTAATTTCAATTTGTTCAACTGGCGATCCCAGCGGTGTCCGTTTCCATCTCATACTCGCATTGATTAGCATACCCATGGCCTCATTGCGATAGCATATGCTGAAAGTGTCTGCTATGGACTATCATTTCAATTTCATTTCAACGTCCTCTCATCTTTTATCAATTGTCCTTCATTCATATTGTGTCACGGTGCACAGCTGCCAATTGTCAGCAAGCTTCTGGAATCACTGCTAACACGTCAGTGCAAATCCGCATGTTTTTATCACATGTTCTTTATTGTTGGAACCTTTTGGTCACGGTCAAGATAATGCTATAAATCATAGCGTGAACTGACAGTTCTATCCGCAATTTTGAAGTTTTTATTCCGGCTGGAAATCGCGTTTCGGTGAGCACGCTTATTTCAACTGTTTTCTCTTCTTCGTGCCAAAATTATAAATGATGGTTGTGTGACAATGGCTATCACTTTGATAATCTTAGTTTTTTACACCATTTTTTGAATCGGGCAAGTGTTAGTTACTTGTGTGACACGGATTTATGTTGTGTTTTGCAAGCGTTTGCAGCCAAAAGCTGCGCCAGTAGCAGATCACATTCATTTCTGTTTAATTTATGTTGTAATGTCTTACTTGTGTTTGCATTGTTCATTTCTCAAACATTGAAAGGCTCGCATCTGGTAAGAGTTAGGTAAGATCTGGGATTATAAACTGTGGTCAATATTCGGCCTTTAAAAGGTCATTTTTTCATCTTACCAGCTTTAAAATGGTAATGTGATCGCAAATGTTCCGTGAAGTTCCCAAGCAGGCAAAAACGTGTGGGTGGAACAAGAGATTGTTTTAGTGGCAGGCCAAACTCGTTTACTACCTCGAGAAACAAACTCAACCAGATTCAACAAATCTGTCTTGATCTCAGTTTAAACATTGCAGAGCTTTGCTTTACGGCGAGATGGGATCGTTTAACTGTAAATTATTCTTAAAGCCGAGCAGAGCATGAAGATTAAACTCGGATGTAAAGTAGCTGGTGCCTTCACACTTGCCGACGGATTGTCATGGTCAGCTTTACAATTCTTGTGTATTAATCCACTAAAACGTTCTTGAAAAGTGGAAGGACTTGAAAGATTTAACTGAGGCGCGATATTGCTGTTTTTATCGCTTGATTAGCGCAAGTTAATGCTCACTGTTTTTTTGCAGACGTAAACCGCCAACCGCTTCAGAAATCACCAAGGCCAGTTCAACTACGGAAAATACTTCAGTTGTCGCCGAACAGCATATCTCCGTAGTGGAATGTGAATTACCAGCAAATAATTTAGACGCCGGTGAATCCAGAAACATCACGGAAGTCAACGACGAATTTGAATTGGAAACGAATAACGTGACAATGGATCGGAGCCCGGAAACAAAACAACCCAAATCAGCAACTCTTTATTCATCGAGCGGTCAACGAGGTAGCTCATCCACTTTGCTGCCGGCTACCTTTTCACCGCATCAACGGTCTCCGACTGATCAAGAGAATTTCGCCTTTGATCGAGCATACATGTCAGCTGTTCCGAGCTCCCAGTTTTCCCGCAACTCTGTGGATTACCAGACATGTGGACTGCCTTCTGGCACTTTGTTCAGAAAATCGACCAAAAGAACTTCCTTTGCGGAGCCCCTTGTTACCGTTCCAAATAACCGACAAATTGATGGAAACCGTGGACGCCGGACTTCTGTGCCGGCTGAAAGTAGCCCAATGCGAGCCGCTTCGACGCCAATTATAAATCCACATCCGACCCGACCCAGTTCAGCCAGACCAATGGAGCCTAAATTAATGACCGGAAGTGCTACAGGCCGGGATAGTTCATCTTCGAATGGTTACATTTATCGAGCTGTCCCTGTCGTCGCACAAAGCTCTTGGTCACAAACGGAATCTTCAGTTTCAATGGCTCAGCCTGATTCTCATCATCAACGAATGTTTCACAAAGATCCTGTTCACACTGATGTCATCAAGCTAAGTGGTGTTCTGCGAAGTGTTCCATCGCTGTCCACCTCCAAGTCCACACCTCACAGCTCTAACACCAGCTACAAATATAACATCGGGGACATTAGCAAAGATAACTGGGACAGCGAAGGAAGTAGTAGTAGCGGTGTTATTTCATCCCGATCGTCAATTTCGTCGGCTGCGTCAACGGTGCCCTCGTCGTACGACAATGCAAGTTTTGCCCTAATTTCGCCACTTAAGTGCTGTTTACCCAACGGTCATTTTATTGATTTGCAGGTGCCTTCGCATCGATTAAAAGGTCGGAAAAGCTTGACAAATACATCCTCGTCTTCTGATGAGCTTGATGATTATGCGTCCTTGGCTAAGCGAAGGTAGGATCAGTTAACGGCCTCAGAATATACCATCCTTTGTAGACGTGATTAAATGAACAAATACTGCTCCATGCTAATCAAGCCTAAATGTGAATTCCAATATGTATCAAGCGACAGCGGGTAATCTGTTTTGAAAGTGGCGACAGAGGTGCTTACTTAGGCAAATATTACTGGAACAGTCGCCCTTTTCATTTGCCAGATATTATACGTGGTCATAGCTCCGGCAATTTGGCAAGTTTGTCCTCACTGGGAAACCGCAAGAGTCAGCTTTTTAGCTCTGACATTCAATTAGTGGAGACTATATTTTGTTAAATTGCAAAACGAGCCCGCGACAAACTACGATACCTGAGACAAAGGCATGGGGTCTGTAGCTCAGGTTTTTGACTTATGACTGACATTAGTGGGGCCGAAAGGTCAACGTTGGGATGTGAGAGTGGCGGTTCGCTAATAAGTAACATCGTGCCCAATCAGTCGGTAACGAGCCGCTAATAATTGATATAACTACGTATACGAACTCGAGAACAGTTGCGACGCACTGAAATGGCCACTTGAACCGGTCAGCCACATCGAAAACATCACGACGTTCTACCCACTAGGTGGCGCTAGTGTAGACATGCTTAGAATGAAATTTAGAAGGTTGCTTGGGGGTGGGTGAGTTTTACGTTAGTTTTTCCGGTCTTAAAGATGTTTTCATTTTACTTGAAAAGCATTTTCTATCTTGACCAGGATGGCAGACAGTCTGTTCAGTTGAGCTTTTCTGTGTTTGAGCAGAGAACACGTTTGTGGCCTTCCTTTCCGTTGACCGGCAGCCGGCAGGTTTGCCCAGTCATGCTTGTGGTATGATAACAAGGATGAGTCAGACCAGGGGCCCGGCCAGTTTTGAGATAGCAAGGTAACAAATGCACCTGTTATCGATTGAGCCAGTGAGGAAAGGGATGGTCCAGTTATGACTGTAAAACGATGAATTTCTCTTTCTTGCTTTCGCTTTCCGATCAAATAGAGTCGTCTTGTGTTTTATTCTGTTTTTGGGCTTCCGACCAGTGCCCACTTTCATTTTGATCACAATTATTCACTGATTCTTGAAGTTTTGCTCTTAATTTTGATTTTGCACGCCGGATCGAATCGCGAGTCGTTTTCAGAATCTTGGTCAGCTTGGTACGTGGTCTGTTTGCTGCTCCGAATCCGATAGCTAGGCTGGCTGAGAAATGTGCAGCTTTGTTTACCTTTAGGGGCAATCCTAGTTTCAGTTTCGCACCAGTCGAATTTCGGACTTTGTTTTGATGACTTTGAAATTCTTCAGCTTTGTAGCTCGCAGTTAACCTTGTTTTATTGCAGAGGTTCCGAGTCAGCGATGCCAGCAGTGCGGTCACAGTTCAATTCGTCCGCTGGGGATGAATTCGGAAGGAATAGCAAGAACCTGACGACGATAAAAGAAGTGCGGACCTACCAAATTAAGCCAAGTGACAGTTCGTTAAAGACATCTTCCCTGTACATCAATACTGGAGCAGGATCTAGCCACTCTTCTTCCGCGAGTTCTACACCCGATGAATTTCGACATAAACGTGATGCTTCACTGGACTCTTCTGTGTCGTGGCAGTCAAGTTCGACCAACAGTTCCGGTTATTCGTCAGTGGCTCTGTCCTCTTCAACACCAACTCTTGAGATGAATGGGTCTGAAGAGACATTAGTCCCTCCGAGTTATATGGATTTCAGAGAACGATCGAATACGTAAGTCTGTTCTCACAAAATATCAGAGTGGCGTTTGAAGAGCTCTCTGATAAAAACGCATTTTTTCATTTCGAATCGGATCTTTTAATTATATGGAACTTGAATTTTGTTGTGGTTTCTAGGACCGATCCTGCAAAAGATCCAATGGTCGAGGCAAATGAAGAAGGCGACGGAGATCAGACGAAACCTTATCGTTCAGTTTCCGTATCGGAAATGGTCCGGAGCTATTCTGAAACCAAGATAGCCCCTACTGTGCCACCAAAGCCACGTTCGTATTCATTCCTTCCGGCTCAGTCTCCAGATCCATGTTCCCAGAAACGGGCTGGTGATATCACAAATTCTTTGGAAAAAGTTGTGAAAAAGCCGGGAATCTCGGGGCTTTCCGGCGCGTATCCCGATCCAGTTCATTCAGCGGATCGAAAAATGTCTACGGAAGAGAAACCAAGCCAGCGGAATATCCTCGTGTATGTTGATGAACCAAGAAAAAAGGACATCCAGATGACATTTTCCCCAAACAGCGAAAGTTTGCTCCAGCCGGAAATGATAATTAAGAAATCGTCTCAGCATCGTCCAAACCCAGTGTTTCGAACGGGTGTGCACGGTTTGGTTTTGGGGACATCCGGTGCGAAAACAAGTGTGATATGTGAACTGGAAGAGCCTCCTATTTCTGAGCACGACGCAAAATCTTCCTTCGAAATGAGACCGGACGTTGATAGCAGTCGGCCACAGACTCGCACGGAATCTGACCATTCAATTGTTTCGACCAAAGAGAAACCAAATGAAATGAATCTGAACAATTCAAAGGTAAATTGCGTCAGCTCATAAGAAGGAATGTGGTCATTTTTTCATATTGTCTTTGCAGAATGAAGTGATCTCCCGACTAAGTGCAAAAATTTGTTGGCTGAAAACTGAACTGAGTGAGATGCAGCGGGAAATAGAAGAGAATGACGCAGCGGGTGACGATATCTGTTCCAAATTAGAAGAAATGACTGACCAGTCAACTATTGAAAAATATCTTCACCATCTCAAAGAAACGGAAGAAATTATTGCGTTGAGCACAAACATCAAGAACCGCCTGTCCATGGTGGATTCCTCGATCGAGCTGGTGCAGCCTGAGAATAAAGAGGAACTGGTGAGTTCTTGGCCGAAGCGGTTAATTGCGCTTTGAGTTCACGATGATGATATCTGATTACAGGCCAGTCTAAAGGCGAAGAAGACAAAATTGATCTCACAAACGGAAGATGTCCGCTATCTTCAAACCGGTATTGAACGACGACGGCATGCATTCCGGAAGTTGCTGTCTGAGAAATATATGACAGAAAGAGACTATGAGGACTACCTTGATTTCTTCACCAACAAAATGAATCTCCTTCAGGACTACCGGAACCTGGATTATAAATTGAAGGCGGCAGAAGAGCAGCTGATTTGTTTGCAGTTGAAAAGTACCGGTTCGTTGGCTTGACCAAGTCTTTGCCTTGGCTCTCATTCATAGTGATATGCGTTATGGTTTATGCCTGTGGCAATGTTTTTACGTTCCTTTTTAGAGTCTCTTCGGACCATGTCCCATTGTGGTTTCACTCTTATGCTGTCTGATATCTTTACTTTGACCAAACTGTGAATCTGAGGTGGTGTACAGACATAAAGACAACACAAGGCCTGTTAGAATTATCTTTTAATTAAAACAATGTGACATAAATCAGAGTTACACTGCACAGTACCTAGTACTTACCGATACTTCGGCATCCATGAATTTTAAACGAACAGCTGACAAGTGCTTATTTTGTTCGCCTGTTACGGCAATGTAAGTGCAGTTGTAAACGCAAAAAGCTATTGTCGAATCTTGATATTGTCCTGAATGCCTTATTCTGGCACCGCTGGGAGGGAAGCTACTGAGGTAGCTCTGGGTTCCCTGCCATTTTAGGGTCAACTGTTTCCGTCGATGAGATAGAACCCCTTCGTGACGCGGGGGGGGGGGGGGGTGGGGGTGGCAATATTATGGGCTTGTATGGATAACTTATGTGCTTCTGCTGACGATGATCCAGATAGATAACCTTTATTATCGATTTTACCTTCGTGTAGAGAAACATAAATGACTTCGTGGTCTTCGTTTTCGTGGACCTATTATAAGTTATTGATGTCTGAATTTGGATGAAGCAACACCTAGGACGTTTTGCCATTGTTTTCTCAATTGTTTGTTTGTAAATGCGCATCTTCCCTTCACACTAAAACTGCATCTGTTGTCCCTGGCCGGACTGGATGAGCAGGCTGCATGTGAGAGCTACCTATCTGACAGGATCATTTCATCTTACGCAGGCTAAGCAGCTCCCGTCTGGAATAGCATGTTATGAAACTATCAGCTCCGCTATCGAAGCCACCATAGTTATCTTTATTTGTGGTATTGTTGGGGAGTAAAAAGTAAACTCGTGTAAGTTATACCACATTGCGTATCGCTTTTTATCAGCTTGTCAATAGTTGTTATTCGGAGTGTTATTGTTTTGACGGAGCTTCTTATCACTTGGTTAGAAACATGTTGTTTTTCTCGGTCTGAGTTTTGTTGTGGTTGCAGATATCTCCGTATCAGAGCATTGTTTTCAGCCCGGAAAAATGAACGAACGCCTAGAGATATTACTCCAGTTCGAAGAACTACTTCGTGGGAAATTGGAACTGAGCAAGCAGGTGCAAAGTCTGGTGGACACTTCCGCGCAGTCGCTGGATGCATTTCGAATACATTGCTCAACTAGCCGTGAACTTATTAAAGATGAAATTCGCATGTTGGAGGTAAGCAAATGACTTCGATAAGAATCGGAAAGGGCAATTGATAGCATTGCTGGATTTTGAATTGTATGCTGATAATTTTGTTGTTTGCAGGGAAAACTAGTTCAGAGAATAGGTCGGCAGCTGGCCATGCGAAAAGCATTAAAGAAGCATTTTGCGCAGCTCACGAACGATCTCAATTTGTCTCAGTGTCTGGAAACCGATCTGGACTTGTTTGTTGCGCAACGTGAGCGCCGGTTCAATAATGATTTGGATGCTTCTCTCAAAAGACTCCCGATTTCTTCGGCTAATGATTCGGAACTTGCAGTCGTCGATCGAATCAAGTTGAGGCTTCACGAAGAGCTCTCCCGACATCCACGATTGGATCAGTGGTTGGAGATAGTCGGTCTTCAGCCAGTTTGCATCAAGGTGAAATATCTCTGACTACACCGGAAGTTTCGAGTCGTTTCTAAAATCGTGCCGATTTAGGCGGTCATGGAGCTGGTAGCTGATGTTGAGGAACTCCTTGCCATAGCAGAGTCTAAACTGAAAACAGTCATTATCCAAGCCAGTCAGGGATGTTCCTGTCCTCGTCCTTCCCCTACTGGTATTTCAACAACGATGGAGAATTCGGTTCAGATTGTACCTGATTCGGCTTTGGAAGATTCTTCCAAGGACAGCGGAGGATTGAAAGTTGATACCGCTATTGCGGCAAAAGATAAAGGGAAACTTCCCTTTCACGTTCGAGAAGACGTTCGCCGGTTACTTACTGCAAGCCGGCTTTTGCGAATGTATTCAGGTAAGTTTGGATTCATTATGCTGGTAATACGAGATTTCTGAAACTTTGGGCGGCTGTTTCAACTACAGTAATACTGTTTCTTGTGTTGCTTGACAATGGGTATTTTCCTAGATCGTCTGTTGACGGAGGATAACGAGTTGAAGGAGCTCTATAATTTGGATCCAACAAGAATTGTTTATCATTCAGCTTCCAATCACTCTCAAACATCTACGATCAATGGCTCGTCAACTTCCTCCTCTGCAACACCGCCAAATAACCTGGTCAGGAAAGAGTCAGTCAAGTCTCTGTATTGGGATAGCTGGAGAACAAGGCCCACCCCTGGATTATCGACGCCGAATCAGCCTCCTCCTTACCAAGTACCTCAAGGTTATTGTTCTGTAAGTATTACGGTTGCGTTTAAAATTCTGGATTCTTGTCCATGATTTAATTTCAAACAACTGTAATGCATGATTTATTTATTTATTTATCTCAGGTACATTCGGATCGGAAGTATTTGGTATCGAGTCGCGACCAACGACTCCCCTCGATGCTTTCCTCGTTTTCTTCCGAAGATAACTATCTTAACCAGAACAATCAGTCCATACATTCCACTGCAATGATGGAGCGGGGAGGCGGGACTCCAAACCGTTTGACCTCGCAATCGTCGGTCATCTCGTCTGTATCTACCGCGACAACAACAGGTGATGAAGATATGGGATCGACCTATGCTGATCTACCTTCCGCCTCCTCGTCTTGTGCCAACTCAGTTTTCCCTTCGGCTAACAATCTTCTTCAACTTGTCCAGCAGTATGATTCTAGTCCTGGAACGCTCAGGTTTGTCATTCTGCTGCACTATCTTTCCTAGAGTAAACATTATTTAAAACTTTAGACGACTCCACTTGACAGCTCAAGATGCGCATGTCTTCTCTTCGATAAACACGGACTCCACTCCCAACATCCGTTCCTCTTCTTCGACGCCGTCTTTGCTCCTTACAGGGAATAACGTCAAACTCGCAGTTCCTGTGAAGCTGCAGCCAACCACACCCGCTCATCGGAAGGAACTTCTGAAGTTCACAAAGAGTACCTCGCTGGAATCTTCACTGAGAACTCGACTTAGCTCGGACGAAGGAGTTGGAACCCTGGCCCCAGCATCTGAATTTAGTAAGTGGACTGTATGACGCTTTCTCGGAAGTGGACTAATTTTCTGGCCCCTTATAGATACCGATAGCATGCCGTCCTCGTCTCATTCATCCACGCATCAGACGGACAAGCAGCAAATTTTGAGCACTCGCAGAATGCATCATTCCATTCATCACGTCTTCAAAAACCATTTCTTCATTACGCTGAGTCATTGCACTTACTGCGAGAAGAGTCTTCGTGGATTAGGAAGGAAATGTCGTCACTGCAAGTTCCGCTGCCATGCTACCGGATGTGCTGACAGTGCGCCACCAAGCTGTGGACTACCGGATGGCCTAGTACAGGAGTACTACAAAAGTATCCATCCATCGGGTTCGGCAGGAAAGCCTGGCAAATCCGCGGAGCCGGAAGTTCAGGTGAGTTCATGGTGTTGAAATTGACTCTTCCGGTTCGTAACTCTTGATTTCTGTTTAGGTTGAAGACGATGACGAGACACTCCAACCATATTCCAATGAGTACAAGCGACGTCAATCTGAACTGGCAGAGCTGCGCGATTTCGAGCGCCACAAGCAACCGCGTCATTCAACTGCCAGTTCCAAGTCACCAGAGGTCGCCACACCCAAATCTCCATGGAGAACCACCTTTAAAATGTTCACGTCAAAAATGTCGCCACCTGCAGACACTAAAGATGAGCATCTTCAACATCCCGCGGCATATAAGCAAAGGTCACATTCGATCGGAAATGTCTTGGAAGGTATGGAATGTCTTCGCGGAATAGTCGCGCTATTTGAGTCTCAATGTGTTATTTCTGTTGTAGGAGTTCACGGTGATTCTGCTGCGAAATCTCCGAAGGCGATTGCGCCTCCTGAAGTGCGTTCACCCATATCTCGAAGATTCAGTGGAAGTTTCAGTCTGCCTCGAGATCATCGGAAACGTCGGCCAACCGTTACCCCTAAGAAGAAGGACGAACTTGAAGTCAGTAAGAAGCCGGTTCCCCAGCGAGAAACGCGCATCTTTTCGGACCCTTCTATCCAACCGCGTATTGACAACTCGAAACGCCGCACCGGATCTACGTCTTCGGGAGTGGATCCTCAGTCACCCGCACACAACTCCATGGTAAGAGACGCTATACTCTTGGTGTTTCTCAACGCAAACGGAGAAAGCTTTTTGATTTTAATCGTTCTTCTTGAAATTATTTAGGGTTTAAGCTAATGAGTCATGAACTTCATTGCGAGTTTCGTTTTTTATAGGACTCGCTCAGCGCCCCAAGCAGCAGCTATGGATCAAGTGGTCAGTCAGTTCCGCCCTCTCCTGGAAATTTTAGCCGTTCCGGATCCACCGGACCGCCAATGTCTCCACTGGCCGTGAGCAGTTTTGCCCATCCTGGTAGAACTTATCGCTCCTTCATGCGCACGGTCAAAGATCAGTTCAAGTCCCATTTCCACTGGCCAATACCTCGTGATGAAAGTGGAAGAAGCTTGGCGGAAAATTCGGGAATGCCACGTACTCCTGTTTTCACCCGCCGGAAGTCGAAAAGTGGTGATTCGATGCAGGGTGTTGAACACCATGGAGGTATGCATAAATCTGGCTATCATCGACAAGGTGAGAAAATTAAACACTGACATGCTTTTTTCAGGCGGGAACGAAGAAGAAGATGCTGAGCAATCCGAAGCCCTCGATGAATTTCCAGCCGTCATGCCGAGGACGTTTCCCACAGTTTTAGTATCTGGAAGTGATAAAAGCTCTGATGGAAAACAAGTTGTTGGTCGTCGTTATTCCTTGTTGGAGCCGCAAGATGAACTGGATATCCCCGTTGAGAAGACACCAGCTGTGCTTGTGGTCAAAGCCTCGTCATCTGTTGATATCGAAGATGACAATGAGCCGAGTTTTTCTGGTGAAAACTCTGATCAGTTATCGGAACCTATTCCCTGGCGACGCCAGCAGAGCGTACGTCACTTCATGAGTTGCTTATTGTTTAAACTTGCTTCAAGTTATGGTTGTTTAACAGCTGTACCTGCGAGAATTGAGTATCCCGTACAAAGAGTTGATGTTTGGAGAAAAACTGGGACAAGGCACTTTTGGACAAGTTTATCGAGGCAAATGGCATGGAGATGTCGCTATAAAAGTTTTGAACAGTGATTACCTGTACAACGACGCAGAAGAACTCCACGAAGCCTTCAAGCTCGATGTAAGAAAACATTTTTTTGAACGAGTTTCCTAGGCTTGACCATTTCTTGTGTAATAGCTGGCAAACTTGAGAAAAACCCGGCATGATAATTTGGTGCTATTCATGGGAGCATGCACGCGATCTGAGGACAAACAGCATCAGCAAATTATAATTACAAGCCTATTGTCACGTGGATTGCCGGTTGGAGCGGGACCAGGTGGATCGCACTCGATAACTCTTCATGACCTGATTCATGACAATCGATCTAAGTCTCGTGAGCATCGCTTCTTGCTGAATATTCAACGTTACAATCAGAGTAATTCACCGTGTGTATTTAGTGACGGCGCCTTACAAAACTCAACTCAATCGTCTTTTGATCATCTCAAGCCAGATTTGCCAGGGAATGGGATATCTTCATCGACGAGGAATTGTTCATAAGGACCTCAAATCGCAGAACATATTTGTTACTCACGAGAAGTGTTTTATTACTGACTATGGATTGTTCAGCGTTAGTAAAATGTTCCAGCATGGACGGTGAGGTTACAGAATATTTTTATTTGGCGAACTGTCTGATGATTTTATTTTGCAGGTCAGATGATTTTTTGTGGTTTCCGAAAAATTGGTTGAGTTATCTTGCGCCGGAGATTTGTCGTCACTTGCAAACCCCTCGGCAGCAGAAAGCAGCGTTCATTGCTAATCGTGAATCACCAGATCCACATACGCCGGTTCCGTTTACTTTGTTTTCGGACGTTTATTCGTTTGGAACGATTCTTTACGAGTTATGCACCGGGACGTTTCCGTTGTTGTATTCGGCCAATAACGCTCAGCGGCTTTATCAGATCCAAACAGGTGGTGAGCTCGTGACACCAGGTGCCGGAGGATTGGAAACCCCGATAACGCCGAGCGCTCCACAAACTCCGGTAATGTCACAAGCCAATCGACTGGCTAGACCACCGGATCCAAATCTGCCTGGTAAGACAACAATATAATATTTTCTGATCGCAATGATCATTGGTCTCGTTCACAGAGTGCTTGGAATCTGCTTTATACTTGATTGCTTCCGGTGAGCATCCGTTATTGCGGATATTCAAGTCGCGGAATTATAAGAAGTCAGTCTTGCCTTCGCACAACGATCCGACGATTCCACGGACTCCAGTTATGCGATCGGCCCATACGCTACTGTCGCCGACTCTGGAGGAAGCGGCTGCTAAAGAGTTGGCCGAATTGATCAGTCTTTGTTGGTCTCCGAAGATTCCGGCTCGCAAGGAGTTTGCTGAAATTTTTACTTTACTTGAAAGAGTTCCTAAAAAGAGCCTCGCGAGAAGCCCTAGCCATCCGGTTCATGGTAACGCAAACTTTCCCAAAGAGACTATTTACTACTAGAGAAATTTTACTAATGATGATTGTGATTTCATCCGAAAAGGTGATGATAGCCGTTTTTTCTTGGTATTTTGTATTGGTTCTGTTGGATATTTTTTGGGTCTTTTTGTCCCCCCCCCCCCCAAGGGGGGGGGACATATAAAACCTTCACCCAAACCGAGCATTTTCCTTCACGCAAAAAACCTTTTTCAAAACCTTTTTA
>JAQIWT010001013.1:0-13091 GCA_034696485.1 Isohypsibius dastychi | reverse complement strand
AGCCCCGCATGGTAACGTGCCCGCTTGGTCGTGCCGGACCCCACCCCCGAGAAGTCTGGACCCCTCGCCCGTCAGTGATTACCGAACTCCACATGTTTTGACTCGTTGGATCGGATGACGTAATACAAGCGCAAGAATCGGACATAGTAAGATTCCAATGGGACGATATCAAAGTGATGGCTCTTTAGTGTATCATAATCCGTATCCAAGACACGATCTATTCCATCCAGCTTCTGTCGAGTTTTCCGAAACCACAAAGTTTGAACGTTCCGCAATTCAGTTGTGTTTGGTTCCCCTTGCATCCACTGTAGCGCCTTCGCGAGTACTTCCGTGAAAGACTCAATCATTGGCGCATCCCTCGGTGAACTTTGTTCAACAGTTACCTTCGGTACAAAGTCCTCCATCCCAATTGTTTCATGAGCTGGGGGTCCTGCTTGATACCAGACTCGGAGCATCCTGATAGAATGATGATTTGCCAATTCTTTTTCCGTCAGATCGTCTCAACGGTCAAAATCTTGCCCTGAAGAGGTTGTTCTATGAGGAGCTTGTTAGTTCTTTCTAGCAGGGTATCAAGACGGTGTGAGGTCTCCATGTTGAATTTGGTTGTTTCGAAAGTTGGGACCACGTTGAAGTACCCAATTTGTGGAGGTGATTGTTGCTTACTGGGAATTTGTTGAAGCCATAGACGAAGATCTCGAACATGGTTTTTCGCGAGTTCTCCCATACTGACGTAGTCTGCGCTGGTTAGGTTGGTGATCGTGCCGTTTGAATTGGCTTCAAATGTCACCGTTTCACAAGTTTGGATATTATATCCTGGGTTCAGGGGCAACCATTCATTCGCACGCTGCAATAGAATTATGTAAGGAATGTCGATGTTCATTGGGACAGTCGAACCTGTACGAGCACGGGGAAGCGTTCCGATTGTGACACTGTGAACGTCCCACCAGATTTTGTGCATTTTGGGAGAAAATCTGTCGACACATTTCCGTCCATCATCTTTGCGGTCTGGTAGAAATGTCCTCGATTCCCCTGAACAGTATGACACTGATCCGCAATGTTTTGTTCAGTTTGTTATCTTATACTTGAAGTCACTCCATTGTACACCAAGATATCGTTTATCTTACAGTTAGCTTCAAAATAGCATGACGTAGTTGGTGCGCATGTTCTGGTGTTATGACGGCAGCGTTTCGGTTGATCAATGTTGTTCGTTAATCCGCCGGTCGTTTTTAAACGACAAGACATCTGTAGCCGGCAAATTTGTTGACCGTTATTACATATTATTTCTTGGAGACTGGTGAATATTTCTTGGAGACTGGTGAATAGCGGTGAAAGCCTTAAGGCTTGATACCGAGGTTACTTTTGCCAATACTCATCCTAAAATTTGGAGCTATAGGTCAAACAATCGGGGTTGAAAATTGGTTGGATCGGATCGAGCCGAATTTTGCAACAATCAAACTGGAAGTAGTTATTGATAAAAAACCCAAGGTCACCAGCAAAAAATAACGGTCATTTTTTGCCAAGTATGGTTTTTGATTTACTCATGCAATCACAGTAAAATGAATTGCATTAGATAGACCCCAAATCTATCTAACGTTGAGAAGCTTTTGGAGTGATTTTGTGTGAAACCCGAAATTTAAGATATGTTACGCATACTTCCATTCTGGAGATCGAGAAAACTCAAAGGCAACATTTCGATGGAATGGTTCGTAACTTGTCAGCGGTCAACCTGTCAACTTGTCAACTAACAAAGCCTCCGGTTATCGTGAATAGAATGAGCGGGTTGCATGAGCAATTTTTGGTTGCATGTGATATTAACAAACCGCAACAAATTGTTATGTTTACAATCGAGCACTGTTTTCCGTGTCCTTTCATATGTGCTTCCGTATGTATGTCTGATCAAATGCTGCTTTTGAAATAGAAAACAATTTTTTTGGTTTATACAGTTACAGTTCGGTTTCTTGTTGAAACCGTAGCAATTATCAATATCTTGTACAGTAAACAATTTCACGTTACTTTTCTTATTTTGAAAATGCGAGTTTTGGGGGCGGGACTGCGGGACTTTCTCAACTGCGGGCGGAATTGCGGAATTGCGGATTAACGGAAATGCGGTTTTGCGGGCGGAGAATTGCGGAAAACTGGTTTTGGATTGCGGAGGAGTGAAACAGAGTGCTCAATTCACGTGCTGTAAATTCGCGGATCGTGCTTTGGGAGCTCGTTTTTTCGGAGTGGCCATTTTCGGAGTATAGCTTTGGGAGTCCCGACATCCGGGAGTCCGTAGCTTTCGGAGTGCCAAAATGGGAGTAAGATATTTCGGAGTGCCCACTTTTCGGTGTCTGACCACCGAGCTTTGGGAGTGAGGAAAAAACTCATGATCCGCTAAATACGGGCCGTAAAGCAGATGCGGTTACTCACCGTATAAGAAACCTTACTTCAAACACTACTACGGTTGTTAACACATTTTCCACGGAGTGAGGGCTTGCGGAAGTATTTTTTGCTTGGGGACTGACCGGAGGTTCGGGGGATACACTGGGTTTGGATTCCACCGGGGGTTTCGGGGGTGGGGGCTCGGGGGCGAAGCCCCCGTGCAGGGGTTACGGGGGCGGAGCCCCCGTAGGGTTTTGGTTTCAGGAATATATATGTGAATTCTATCCACACCCCAAGCGAAACTGGCCTCCTCCGGAAGTCTTCACTCCGTGGTGAAAAGTATGTTTTCTGAGTGAGAAAATTGAGCTGAATCTGAAAGACACTTTAGGGGTCCGGAAATCAACTCATAAGTCTTTTCGCAACCAATAAGTTTTCGTCGTGTTATTACTCCCAAAAGTACATACTCCGAAAATTCCTTTACTCCCAAAATGGCACTCCGAAAAACACCCACTCCGAGACCTCGGACTCCGAAAGTCTTCTCACTCCGAAAATGTCACTCCGAGAATGGCACTCCGAAAATGGCACTCCCAAAGATCCTACTCCGAAAGCACGGGGTGCCCTGTAAATTATTGTGTATGCTCTACGCGGAAAGAAAAATCAAGGATACTTTCCACAACAATGTTTTTTATTAGTCTATGGGGATTCAGAATACGGAAAACTGCTGTGAATGGATAAGATTTCGACAGAGAGGGCGAAATCTGCGTATAATCGACGGATCGGACCGCCCCTGCCTTCGGGATCATTGTCTTCATGGCTGCATTGTCTTTATCGTATATAAGACGGCAGCCGACTTGGAATCGCCGCATCGGAACATTTCTCCGTTGGTATTTTGCGAGAACGTTGTCGCATTCAGAATATTGCGATACCTACAGGAGCTAAGAAGCACACAATCGTCAATTTATTGTATTCAGTCTCCAAAGCCCAGCTTCCTATGGATGATGACTTTCTGGATATTCATGCGCATCAGGATGAAGCCAACTGGGAGGATGAGAAGGAGGATGAAATCGAGGTTGAAATCCAAGCACCGAGTGACTCGGCAGTAATTCGGATGTTGATGAAAGAGTTCGGGATTTCCAATGCCAGTGCCAAGGAGTTAGCCGAGGCTGGATTCAAATCTGTGAACGATGTAAAGGCCATGCAGCCATCCGACCTGGTGGAGTGTATTTCTCTTCTAAGAGACCGCGTGTTCGTCCGAAATGCTATTTTTATTCCCGTCGCTCCATTGCCAAGTGTTATTGTTGTCCCAGAAGAACGGAAGCGACCAGTTACCCATGACCCTATGCAATTCACCTCACAGCGACATCGCTCTGTTTCTTCAATTGGTGAGTCAAATTCAGGGTCCGTCACTGATGAGAATATGAAAACTGCTCCGCGTTTTGCTCGAGATCTACCAAGACCGCATGATGTTGTTTTCATCCGGCGTCAAATGGACAAGCCGAGAGAGAAAATTGGTGCTTTAGACCTTTATTTTGATGAGTTCATGTCTGGAATGTCCACTGTTGCTTGCCAGTTATTGAATTTGCGGAACTCCAAGGAGGCATTATGTGAGCATTTGCAATATATGGATTATTTATTTGGAATGAAACTTGAATTCAGCTCAAAGTCGGTTATTGAATTCGATTATGCGTTCCGAAACTATGCGAGTCAGAACAATATGTTACTGAATGACCCTAAAGCTCGTGCCTTTTTGGAAACAAGGTTTTTCAATGCTGCCAGCATCGCTAAATCTGTGACTTTCACTCGGGAATATGTCCCGCAAAACCGGCAAATGGTCGGCGAAAATTTTGTTGGTTATGGCCAGCAATCACGTAAGCCTTGCTTCGATTTTAACAATAGCCCAAATAGCCGTTGCATTCGGAGTGACTGCCCGTGGGAACACTTTTGTCAGAACTGTCAACAGGATGGACATGGGCGAATTAATTGCCAATCAAGTGGAGCATCAGGATCCAAATGAGCACCAGAGAGAGAGAAAGCATTTCGATTATCATTTATCCATTATCTCAACATGTTTATAATTATACCAAGGAGATGTCAGTTACTTGTTCCCAGAAGATGTTTTCCCCCTTTGTCTTTTCCTCCTTTTTCTACGAAGACAATTCCTTTATTCTGCCGGATTCCAGCATACTTGTTTAGGAGGATAAGAATGTGGTGACCTATTTATTCATCTTTTACTTCGAAGCAAAGGGCTTCAGATTATTGTGATTTGATGTCGGGATTTTGATTGATATGCGATTAAGTATGTGAAAATATATGTCGATCAGTTTTGATCATATAAATGCGTGTATGACGCTGTAAAGCTGGGTGAACCTAGGTGATTTCTTAATTTTGCCCGTTTGGCCTATTTTGTGATTGGTATTGTCTTTGATTTGGAATTGAAATACGCAATTTAATTTTTCATGGGATTGTTTGAATGGTGAAGGAATATTCGCCAGATGGGCTTCAGAAATTGTTCTGAAACTTGATTTGTTTAATTATTGAAGGTTTCATATGAAAAGCCGTTGATGATTATTTTGTTTGAATGTCGGAAAAGTGTTTCCTATTTCTTGTCTTTGAAATGTTGGCTACATGAGTCAGTGATGTAATGTTATTTTTTGCACGGAAGGACCGTTTTGTGATTTTTCAAGGCTGCTTAATGAATTTTTTCTGATGGTTAATTGATGTTATTGAATGAAAAAAATATGTTCTGAAGATTATTTGTGCGCGATGACGAAATGCGTTGATCGTTTGCCAATTGATAGAAAATGTTTTGTTGGGTTGTGTTTGGTTTTTGTTTGGCCACTTTGCGCTAATGGCGCATGCGTACCGTACTCTGTTATTTTTGTGACCTTTATTATCAGAGTGTTTGCACTTGATTTTTTGTATCCATTTATCCGCGTGAGTCGGTGTGGTCTTCAAATGGAAGACATGATTTCTGGCGGAAACGCCCAGAGAAATTAAATCTCTACACCGAGCTCGTTGTTCCTGGATTTGGTCTAGTTTTAGGAAGATCCCAGGATTACCGTAAATTTTAATCGTAATCGTTTGATGAAAGTTGGCGGCTAGTCAGCACTTAACACTTGTTGAATACAAGTGACCATATACTGTAGCTCTCTTCTCGGTTAAAAGATCAATTTTTCCTCACTCTTCTGGCAACTTTCGTCCACGAACGAAGCGGGTGGTCAGACGTCATCAGACTTGGCTGATTGCACAAGCTGCTAGTTAAAACATGGAGGTCTCAAGAACCTGGTGAACCAACCAACCCTCGAGCAGATCGCAACCTTTCCCTTGAACAGACCGAAATCTGATGTCAACAAATCGTCAATTTAAGGAGTTCACACGCATTGGTCGAAAACTCAGAGGATGACGCCACTGCTTCATCAGAGAGTTGAAGCAGAATATTTGTTGTGAAACCTGTACCAGAACGCTGCTGATAAGGAAGTCTGATCAATAAGCGTACTTGAAAGTCGGTCCATCTTACAAACACATTGCCGCCTATTCAAATATCAAGTTTGGATATTCAGGTAATGATTCTAAGCGATATCGATATCGCAATGTACTCTCGGATAAGGAAGGGTGCACCCGGAAGATTTAGTTTGCTGTATTATTGGTTCATGAGGTTCGATCGTCTGCGTCTGTTCAAACAAACGGCGTGAAAAGTTCGTTCGACGGTTTGCTTTTTTTAATTCATTTCGCAGTTTGATACAGAATATTGAACATGACTGAACAAATCCCGGAGAATCCAGCTCCTCCCCGAATTCCATTTGAGCTTGTAAGAATTCTTGCATCTGGATCACAAGGGAGCGTCTTCTCGGCCCATAGATTGGATGAGGTTACTCCGAAGGCCGTTGCCGTCAAACAGCTTCAGCTAACAACTGGCACCACTGCCAACGGAAAAAGCATTGCAACACTGAACGAAGAAACGCGAAGATTGATGAACCTCATACACCCGAACATAGTTCGCCACTTTGGGGGACAGTTCCAAGAAGGAGTTAATTTTCACCCACCAACCTTCGATGTAGTCACCGAACTCGCCGATGGTAGGGCTTTTTCTTCGAACACAAACAGTTTATAAAATTACTCTATTAACGTGTTTCCTAGGGGGTACCTTATTTAACGCTGCCGCCGTTCAATATCAGCAGGGCATTCCACTGGCTCGTTTACAGCGATGGACTCGCAATATTGTCGAAGGTCTGTACTACCTTCACGCAGCCAGGATTGCTCATCGGGATATCAATTGCGCCAACATCCTCCTCAGCCATGTTCACTTCGATCAGGCCATTCTAAAAATCACGGACTTTGGTTGGTTTCGACAGATAACAGATAACTTCACGCGGGGACGTGAAGTTTCTCATTCACGTGGAACATCCCGCTTCATGTCGCCGGAGATGATTCAGGCTTTCACCACAAATGTCAACATTGGGCGCCGCACCGACATCTGGAGTCTCGGCTGTGTTATCATTCAAATGATAACAGGTAGACTGCCCGAATTCAGTTTTGTAACGGAAGACGGAACGCGTCGCAAAAAAGGAGGTGCCGCCATTAATCCTCATGTGGGCAATGGCGGTTTGCCTGATATTCCAGAAAATCTCCCGGAAACTCTGGATGAGCTGATTAGAGCATGCTTGACCGTCGATCAACTTGAGCGTCCACGACCACCGGCCCTTTTGAAACTCGAGTTCTTCACGATGAATTTCAACGGGCGAATGCTAGACAGGGCATTAGACGTTGGAGGGGTTATTCAGCTTGCACACGCAGAGCCTGATCGTTCTGTAGGAGGACATGTCTAATGCTACCATGGGACGCTGACAATAAAACCCACATCTTGTGTTTTGATTGCGCTTTTCTAATCTTCTCTGCGTGCCTTTGTTTTTTGCTCACCACCGTGTCTGTTTATTTAGTCGTTGTTTGACCGTCACGATTCACTTTTCATTTCCATTTTCCATGTTCGCTGTTTTTTGTTAACCCCATGTGGGTAGTGTAGAACGTTCTGAATGATACTTCGGCCGCTTCGGAATGTTTCTGATCAAATGAGACCTCTCTCTATTCCTTCATACCTCGGTGGATTAGGAAGATTCTAGATGGCCTGGCCTAGCTTACATCATGATTTGTGACAATCCAAATTCCAAACAGCTAGTGGAAGGAAAGACCAGAACGCGAAAGGTCACTTACCTAAAATGCCCTGACCCTTTCATGTCAACAGAAACGATCCAAGGTCACTTCAGGGATGTCAAGGTTGGACATCCAATACGTGTAGTTTTAGATGCGATATCAATCATATGATAACAGGCACTGACCTCGGATTCGCGAAACTACGAGAAACTTAGCCTGGCGCATTGACGTATAAAGAATCCGTGCATTTATGAGACACTTGTGTAATTGTGGTTCGCCGGAGATGCCATTAGGTATTCCACATGAACTGGGTGCTCTGAACCGATCTGGCTTCATCACCATGTATCACCATCGTCCCAATTCTCAAGCCAGCAATCTGTTGAAGTTTTTAAATCGGTACGTTGACGCGAAGTTGACTGCGTCGTATCGTCGTTTCTCGTTCTTTGTGTTCAATTTTTCGGTTTTGAAATGGCAGATTTTCTTGATAAGGCCAAACCGACTTCTACTAGCAAAAAGAATATAGTATTGAGAAAACATAAAGGCTCCAGCAACGGCAACGTCAGACATGGTAGATGCGGTAATTCATGCTTTTGAGATGGGTGAAATGGCAGTTCTCAGTACGTTTAGACATTTACTTGTTTCAATTCAGCACTTTGCATTCTCTGAAACGCACTTATCACGATAGCTGCTAACAATTAAAGAAAGTTGATGGCGATCACGCGAACTCTTCGCTCATTCTTTACGACCATTACACAGATTGTCGCTCATAAAACTTTGACGCTTTCCAGGGAATGCCTGCACTGGAGAAATCCGCTGATGCGCCTCGGAATTCAGAACGGCAGAAATGAGTGCACGATTAAGTTGAAATTGCGTCATTAAAACTAGGTGGTGAAAAGATCGAACCGATTCTTGAAAAGCAAGTGCGAGTCTCAACAATGATTTCTACGGGGATCTGGATAATACTTATCGATTCTGCAAACAAAGCAAAACGCCGTGAATATAAATACCCGAGATTTATCCAAGGTTTTAAAATCTACTTCAGCTGACTGCATTTTGGATGACCTCGAACTGGATGGTCATGAAGATTATCGTTCTGTACAGGGATTGATCGGCGATGAATCCCCGAAGCTCACTAAATCGTTAAAGAGAATCGTTAAACTAGTTTCACTCGAAAATGTGAATTCACACTATTTCATATCCGCTCAACAGCGTATAAATTCGACGGTGAACCACTTCATCATTTCGTATACATTTCCATCTTTTGAGCTTTTCCCAACCTGTCGATTCACCATGAGCCACCCAATCTTTCTTCTGAGTTTCATGCTTCTCGCTACCTCCACAAACTGTGTGCGTCTGGACCATACGGGCAACACCGCTAGCTACACTCCAGCTCGTGTGACGAACTGGGGGGACTGGACTGAAATGGAGTACTGCCCTGAGGGCCAGTGGTTAAGTCATGTCAACACTCGCATCCAAGCCAACCAAGGAGCTGGAGACGATACAGCGCTAAACACTGTACAATTTCATTGTTCGTCAAATGGAGAGGCCCCCTTGGTTTCGTATCTTCCTCACCCCGGCCTTGTGGGCGACTGGTCGGACACATTCGGTTGCAATGGCGGGTATGCAGTTGGATTCCAGCTCAAGCAAGCACCATATAATGATGAGGGTGACCTGGATGACACAGCAGCTAATGACATTCGATTAGTGTGCAATAATCTTGCAGTGAGATCAAATCAGTTCTATTTTCTAACGGAGTTTTTCGTTATGGTGTTTTGTGTTTAAAGACCGCATACTTTGATTGGACAAGTGTGGACGGGTTGGATCCTAGAGGCAGTTTGGGAGAGTGGAGCAGTCAGTTTCTTTGTCCTGAAGGATCGGCTATCTGTGGGTTTAGGGTGCAAGTGGAAAAAGACCAGGAAGAAGGGGGTGATGACACTGCATTGAACAACGTTGAGTTTACTTGTTGTAGCCACCCATAATCTTCCACGAATGACGAGAAATAACATCAAAAGATCTTTTTAAAGCCATTGTTTTACCATTTTATGACGTTTGGGGTGATTATCAGATTCAAATACTGTAAGTATTATCCTGGTCCTGGTGAACGTTATTGCTCTCGATGGAATTCTAAACAGCATTTTCATCTCCACTTCTCATCACAATGTTTGCCTATTTTCTCCACACCCCATTTGCTTGGCTGATGTCTTTGTACTAGATACGTCTGTGTGGAATCAGTTGCCACAAACGGAGAACAATCTCTGGCCGATAAATATAGAACGCTTATCGGTGAATGTTGTTTGTGCCTGACTAACAAAGGAACGTAACGCTGTGAGGTCGTGCGATATTTGCAATACTACAAGTTTCGGTTCACACTTCGCAGTGAATATAAATACCGTATTTCAGTCCGACTTGTACAGCTTCGTCGTAGTTTTTCCCGCTCAACATGGCTTCTTCTCAACAAGCTATTCCGTTCGAGCTGACCACACTCTTGGCCTCTGGGAGTCAGGGTAGCGTGTTCCTAGGCGCGAGGCTGGATGGAGAAACTCCCCGTGATGTGGCTATCAAGCGGATCCAATTGAGCATGGAGATTGAAGTACAGCTCAAGGAAATCGCCAAGCTACAAGAGGGTGTGGCTGGATTGACTCAACTAGTCCACCCAAACATCATTCGACATTTTGGAGGACAATTAAATGTTTCTCCCTCACTCATTCAGCCGGCGGCGTACGATATCATCATGGAATTTGCTGCAGGTAAACGTTTAGCCAATATTTGTTCATTCAACATCTCGCAACATTACGCTTGCATTTAGGTGGACGTCTGGAGGATGCGGTTAAAAAGGATATTCCACTGGTAATACTACAACGCTGGATACGGGATATTCTCGAAGGTCTGGCCTACATCCATGGTAAAGTCATCATTCACCGTGATATCAATTGTACCAACATTGTTTTGAGTCATGTTGACCCCGAACAAGCCAGCTTGAAAATCGCCGACTTGGGCAACTTCAAGCAACTCCTTGGAACGTCAAGCATTGGGCAAGATGTCACTCACACTCAAGGCACGATTCTTTTCATGTCACCGGAGATGATTCAAGCGTATTCCACAAGTGTTCATATTGGACGCCGCACTGACATCTGGAGTGTCGGGTGCACTATCATCCAGATGGTAACCGGCAAATGCCCCGAGTTTGCCGTTGAGAACAATGGTCAGCGGATTATCATCGACGGAACCAAGAAGGCTGCTATTATGAAGCACGTGGGCTGCGGTAATTTACCAGAGATCCCCACAGGAATTCCTTCGGAATTAGACGAACTGATTCGAGCATGCTTGACCGTGGACCAAACCATCCGACCAACGGCATCAAAACTCTTGCAGTACGCGTTCTTCGCAGCAGACTACAGTCAAGCCACACTTCCACGGAAAATGAGTCAGGAACGGGATCTAGACAGTGCGCAACCTGACCGGTCCGTAAAAAGAGACATTCTTTGAGAAGAGGTGTTATGCACAATTTCCGATGAACGTATGGATGTAAATTTCGTCTTCCCGATACTGGCTCATGTAGTTTTCACGTTTTCATTATATTATCGCTTCACTTCGAGTTTTCTTTTGTTTCGGTCAAAGATAGTTTGTTTGTCGGCATTACACATGACGAGTCGTTAGACACCTTTCAAATGCAAAACAACAAGAACAGGAAACGAACTACGATATAATACCACTTTGTAATGGCGGTGGATGGTCATTCGAGGATATGAATGACGAAATTTTTGTGTTACTAGCTCTCGAAGAGCATAGGTCTTAAAATGCGAAATATCGTTGAACTTTGAAAGAGATGCACTCTTGTCATGTCGGATTCTGTGACATGAAATTCTGCAAGAATCACGATCCTTCTCAGAACTCATACCCCTTTCGATTATAATGCAAATCAATCCGTTAGTTTAAAATCAACAAGGAGTTCCACACATTTTCCGAAAACCAGGAACACGGTTTTGAATTCAGACCGAAAGAGTAATTTGCTCAGGATCGATTGTTTGAATTCTCCGAGATAACATGGAGGTAAGCAAATATTCGAAGGCCAAGCTTGTAGCGGCAGAACAATCGACTCTCTGTTTACCAAACAGCGTTCCGAGAAGTGTTCCGGCCCGGCATCTAATCGGGTACATTCGTATATTGACTTTTCTCCCTCTATAAATCAGTTCGAAATTTGGACAATAGCAACTCTGTCCATGGAAAGTCGAGGCAAAGGAGGAAACATGCACGGAATTTGAAAAATTCTTTATTTGAACTGTGCAATGTTGCGGAATAATGAAGATGAAGCGTATCGTTAAATAATAGACAACAGACGAGTAAATCAGAGAATCAATGGGTCTATCACGGGGTGGGTGTCAAAGCTACGGCAACCGCACATGATCCCATGCAGATTCCTTGAGCAGCATTACAGGCTAGTGCTGCAGCGGGAACTGCTGCTCCTCCAGTCGTCACTCCAGCCGTGATTCCTAGTCCTGCCAAACAAGCCACCCAGACAGCATTGCACCCAGTTTGACAAACACCATAAGCCGCGATGGCTGAGAGGATTCCCGCGTTGGCGCCTCCCAGAAGGAACAGTGTAGCGAAGAATACAGCCAATTTCATGTTCATTGGAGGAAATGGACTCTGGCACCGGTAGTGGAAAGATTTGTTAACCAAGTGGTCAAAAGTTGCGAAAATGTATTCATCCAGATGCTCTGGGCTTTGGAAGAACACAGAGTGTTTATAAATGCGGCGTAGACACTGCGAAGCGCTGTCTCGTGGGAAGAAACCTTTTTCTTATCAAGTATGGTATTCTACCGGATGAGTCACAAGATCGTACAGCACATACACTTTTGAACTATTACAGAAAATACAATATAGAATGGGATGAGATCACATTATGGCTCGGTGGACGGTCCATTCCGTGATATGATTGAAGAAGGTTTGGCTCACAGTGAAATCATCGGTAAGCTCAACCGAAATGCACTCTTTCCATGCACATTTCACGTTGGAACTCAGGGAACAAAAGAGCAACGATCAATCTCACACCTGTGCGATCACAATGAAGGTCACCACGTTATTTTAGGATTGTAATCGACCTGAAGTTTTCTTTGAGGAGATGAAGAATTGTGGGTGAAGAGTATGTCAAACTTCGCGTCCTTTTGTTTTTTTGACCTTATATTGGTCGAATTGCTGTCAAACCTTGTTTAAATAAATAACGCCCTGTGGGAGTGCCAGTCAATAGTCTGCTTCTTCCGACGAATATTACCATGGACAGCGCATTTATGATGCGACTTGGATTGCTATCGGTTTCGAACTAGTAAACTGGGCCACACTGATTAGGGTTCTGTCCAATATTCAATATTGTCATGCTGCATGGTGCTCGCGTAGCCTGCGATACATTATTCAGTTCCAGCAACAGAACCTAATTTACAGCAAACTAGTATGGTAAGAAAAATGTCTGTTTCCACCTGTTACTCGTTTACCATCCTATATTAAAGGATTGCGGACTGGAGTTCGTAAATCGCACATCATGGGGAGCTCGAAACGTCTCAATAATCCCACCACAACTAGCT
>JAQIWT010001012.1:0-13091 GCA_034696485.1 Isohypsibius dastychi | reverse complement strand
TGAAATGTTGTTGGAAATATTTCGGAGAGTTGATAAAGTCGATTCGTTGGCTGCTGTACGGATTCGCAGGTAATACAGAAACGGGCTGTTAAAAAAGAAATCATGGAATTTCTGCATCAGTTTGTTTCCAAATGAATGTGGAAATTGAATTGAATAAATCGAGTATGATTTATTTTGTTTGTTGAATTTATTTTAATTTTTTAACTTTACCTTATTATTTTATTATTTTATTATTGTTATTTTTTTTTAATTTAATTTTATTATTCATTTTATTTATCATTTTTTAAGTATTCCATTTAACGGTCTACAGCGTGTTAAGAATTTATTAATTGTTTAATATCACTAATTTGTTATTCAGAATTTAGTTCTACATTTCGTATTTCATATTTCAAATAATATTTCATGTGTTGTATTTTGTGCATTGTATTCAACGTTTTTTCAGTTCTATTTGAACATCCCTCATCTGCATTTTTCTATCTGATATCATTTTCCTTAAAAAAAATCACAAAAAACAATTTCAGACGGAAAATAATTTGATGAAACGTCGAAATTGCTTATTTCGTGCCGTTTGATTTTTTAAATCCCGACAGTATTCATTTTATTTCAGGTGCTGCAGTCGATGGAACTCGCTTCTTCGCAATCCGCGTCTCTCCAAAAAGTTATTCCTTGACATAACTCCCGGATCTCTATTCCTCCATTTGCTATTCTGTGAAGGTTCCAAACTGAAAATCATTTGCCCGAAATCCACTCGGACCGCCATACTCTTCACTCGCGGTGAAAAGGCCGTTCATGATCTCGATTCGTTATTCGCCACTGGCTCCTTCATTCGCGACTGCAGAATCCGCCGGATAATCTTCTCCAACCTGGAGTTCAACATGATGAGTTTCTGCGAGCTTCTCATCATCCTCGGACTATTCCAATGGACGGAAGCCATGTATTTTGAATTTTATCGATGTCAGCTGCGATTAGCGATGGGATATTTAGTCAATGCCAGGATTGCACCGCTGGACTTTAGAATCGACTTTGAATCGATGGATATCACGAGAATGACGACAGAGGATATGTATATTGAGTTCCTGAAACTTGCACTTGACTCGGTGAATGCGGAGGAACTGAAGGCTATCCATGACCTTTTGAGATATTTCTGGAGATATCGGGGTGGGTTCCCGTGGGCAAAAGCATTGAAGAGGATATTGAACAAGTATGGTTCAGAATGTTTGTGGTTACTGTTTCGGAAAGTTTGTGTAGTGTTGGTTTTGCAGATTGCATAGGATTGATGATTTCTGATGACTCTGTCATCAGTTGGATATGAACTGGGATGTTTGCGCATTTGGTTTTGGTTGTCAAGATTATTTATTTGCTCGATGATCCGAAATCACGAGTTCCGGTGAAAGAATTTTGAGTAGTTATGCTAGATATCTACTGATTTATTTTGTTGAAACATGCGTTTTTCTGGTAAATTTGTGCAGTATTTGTAATGTTGTTGAAATTGATGAAAAAATGAATTGTTCTTGAATTTTAGAGGCTTTATAAACAAGGAAGAGAAAAACTTTTTTGATATCATTTTCTCCTTTTTCTGGCTTCTAGGTACCAAGACCTCCTGCACGAACCAGAACAACAGGAGCTCTAGGTGCTTTTCTCAAGTCTCAATCCTGTGTTCCACTGATTGAATCGAACCGATTCAGAAACAATTACATGATAACACCAAATGTCCGAGAGTTTCAACAGCGTGGTCCACTTGGCTTCCAGGACGAGAGAGCATGATGCGCAACGAGGTTATACCGTAAACCACCCAAACTTGCACTTGTTTCCATGAACTGGAGACCGACCACTGGTAACGTTTATGAAACTGCCAGATATTCTGGGATACGCAGTAAACTCCATCGAGTTTCAGGACTACGATATTCAACAATCCAGTGTTTTTTGAAAGATCTAGGCGGTCGGTTACTCTGAATTGAAATTGATGGTTCACAGGAATTACTTTACCCTGAATACCCAGACTAGACCCAGGAAACATCGCCTTACTTCTGACTCATCCATTCTGTCTAGAAACCTGGTCTTCGACTTCTAGAGTCTGTCTAACGAAGTTTTTAATGGCAGTGGCAGAGTATGACAGACTGAATTATTGCAAGAAAATACAGTTATTCATATTGGGTCTTGACAGGAGAGAGAGAACCAATGTCAGAAGAAGAGGTGTTAGCAGCTGCAACAGTGACAAGAAATCTCATCAAAAACAGAACATGTTCTTGTTAGTTTGTGTGAGTCAGACATCCTGACGATTTATTCGTCCAATTCATCTTCATCGGCGGCCTGATCACCGCTTGAGCGAGGCCGCTTGATCGTACTTTGCATCGCCTGACTGCAGATGTCCTCAATCTCCGCTAAAACAAACAGTAAACATTTTAATAAAACAAGTTCCATATTTTTACACTCCCCCCCCCCCCTGGTAAGGGTCAGTTCGTTGAACTTCGAAACTAACCGATTCGATACCATGAGTTCGCCCGCTTCTGATGACCCCAGTTGCCCCTCATTATTGTGACAAATCACCCGCCCACACAGTATGTTAATTGTCACTTTAGAGCCCCTGGTAAACGAGTCTCACCATCTTTGAGCTTAAGACAAGCGCCCCATTCCGCCAATGTCAGCTTGTGATCGTCATCCGAGTCGCACTCATCCAAAAATGGTGCGATGCAATGTTCCATGGGGATCAGAGGGGCTCGGATTGGCATGAGTTCTTTTCGGGAAATGTATCTGCAGAGTTCAACGATCTGTGTTTATTCTGAGTTGTGATGTCATGTGTTTAGTTTTACCGATCATTGGGACCTTTGTCTAAATCGCAGAACTTCCACAAAATGGGATGAGGGAGTGGCTGTCCAGGCTGATACTTCTTCTCGGAACGCTTCTCGTAACGTTTGTACTGCGGCTCGAGTTGATCGCGATTGGCCAGCTCTTTCATGATCTGGAACAACCAATCACCCATTCGACGGGGGAAATCCGCCATTTCGTCCTGGGTGCACAACGCGAGTTCTGTAACAAGATAACAACCATAAATCATTAAAAAAACAAAAACCAAAAACAAAAAAATAAAACAAAATTATGAAATCGAAAATTTTTCGATTTTATTTTTGGATTAAAATTACCTGTCTATAATTTTGAATCAAATATGAGTGGTTGTTTTATGAGTTAACGTACCTTGACAATGTCTGAGATATTCCAATTGGATATCCTTATTTTTCGGGTCAGTGCATCCAGGCAGACCACGTTGACAGAGACAGCGTTGACGATACAGGTGACATTCGCTATCGAAGGTCTGGTTCGAGCTTGCGCAAACCTATGAGAAGACGCCATTCGTTCATCAAAAAATTATTGACTCTGTTGAAGCAAGATGTACTTTGATTTCTGAATCAGTTGGGCACTCTTTCATACAGTTGCAAACTGCTTGTCCGGCATCGTTAATGTCGCATTGAAGACCTTCTTCGCAGGGATTAAGAGCACACGGATCTGAAACCAAATCAATCAAAGTTTTAGAAATAAAGAAGAAACAAAAATTAAATAAATAATCCGAAATTCGAAGGACATCATGCCAATCAAGGATAACCAGCGACAAAGATTGCGTTCAATCAAAATTCTGAATTCCCAAAATCAGTCAGCTGGCGGAATCATCACTCATCACTAGAATTTTTGGTTCGTTTTGAACATTGCTGTTATTTCAGGAAAGCCATTAAATTTAATTGAACTTTAATGAGACGAGAAAACAGCGCACTTGTTTTTGGGTATCCGCTGTCCGAGCCGTTCTCAGCTGGGCTGGATGTGCTGTCATCGACTTCATCTGCTTTATCATCATCGTCATTTTGGACATTGACGAGAATCTTCTGCTCTTGCAGCTCCATTTCCCCCGTTTGGGGATTCTTCTTAGCTACGACGCGCTCTGCGATCAATGCCTCATCATCTGTGGATATTCCATTGCTGGCAACATCTGGGTCGGCATGGTGTTTGGTGTGTCTCTGTCAAATTAAAACCAGTTGCATGTCTATTGGCTTGTCAGCTCAACCATACCAAAATAAACTCGAGGCTTAGCAAAGATTTGCGCGAATTAAAATTTGAATTTTACAAGTTCAAAAATCACGTTCCATGCTGATGTCATCAAACTGTTAAAATCCACAGTTATTTCCCAAAGAAACGGATATATGCCGACAACAGGAACAGTTTAAAAACTCGTATATTCTCAGTATTTCCACGCGGGTTTTATCTATTGAATCGAAGGACATAATTTGTTGACCAATTGGTTTAAATATCAGGCGAATTTTTCTTGTTCTAAAATTTTCGGTTCCGGTAATTAGAATCATGGCTGCTTGATGAGGAATTCGGCAATTCTTCCTTACCTTTGCAGAAATGGCGGCTGTGAGGATGGTCAATATGACGAGAGCCAGCGAGATTTTCGTCCACATTACGGTGAGTAGAATTTAGTACCAATGGTTATAAAACCAATCTGAAAACAAAATGGAGAATATATGGGCGTTTCAGTTCAGATTGCAACGCCAGCTCGTGTTCGGATGTTTCGAACGTTTGACTTTTGTTATTGGAAAACCGGGTAATAAGCCGTTCAATATCTGAACTTGGCCAAAATGGCCGCTCAGTTTGGAACAGCGATAGTTCTCTAATGCTATATCTTGACCAGCCGTTCCAACATCCCCCGTTATTATCGTTCACTTAATCTAATTCTGAGAATGTCTTTGACTACAGTCTAGAGAGAAGGACTGGATTTTGTTTTAACAAACGAAATAGTACGTTCCTGGTTCTACAGCATTGATAAAGCCAAACCTAAACTCGTCAAAAACTTCTTCTAACAACCGAGAGATGACCGGGCGAAAACAGTATTTTTCATGGAATAGCGGTGTCTTTCAGAAAATATTTCTCGAAAAACGGGTCAGTTTCAAGGTCCATTAATTACACTCACCGATTTCAAACGTTTAATCCCAGGAACAGTATTTCAAATCAAGCCAAAGTTTGGCGGAAGAATCCAGAGTTTAGAAAATGAGCAACAGGCATGAAACATGAAATTGTGATGTTGTTTGAAAGTCAAGGAAAGTGAGAGCTTCTGTTTGCTCTACTTGTCTGAGCTGATCAATCTCATCTCCACTCTGCTCTACAGTTTCAGTCTTGTAGAAACATTTCCTAGAGCGCCTGGACAGTTGCAGTTAATGGCCTCGTTTCCTGAAATAGATCAGCCATTTTAAAATGCTCTGACTTCTGTGACTACTGTTCAGAACGAGCCGAATAAGACACTGTTATGTTGCTCTTTTATCTGCCACACTGCAGAATCTCTCGAGATGTGCAGATGGAGAGTTTGGCGTTTCTGTATCTGATCAGCAGCGTGATGATAAACATGTGATCGAATTACAATTTTCGAATAAAATTTTATGACTGAACTGAACAAGGGAGTTAAAATGGAAAGACTGTAGCTTCTTCAGTAAAACTGTCAAAAGTCAACCTCTGGTCCGAATGACTGTCCTGGCCCTGGGTCGGTCATGGCCGGTCCAGTTGTTTGCCAGTACCGGCGGCACAAGGCCGGAGTACTGGCATGTATGGTCCACTTCGATTTTACCCCATAGTGCGAAAATCAGAAGCCCATCCTGTGATTCTTCCAAGCCTTTTAAAAAAATATCCCACCAGTTTATATGATTCAGATCGCTCTTTTCTAATGATCAGAAACCCCTCCCTTTTAAAGATGAGAGAGAGTTGCATGTGGGTACCACCTAACTAATAAAGTCTGAGAGATTTTCCCCTTCGCTGAAGTCTGTGCTTATACCGAATGGCCCCTGGAAGTAAAAGATATTCATCACTTCGAAATCCCACCAATAGGTACTTATTGTTAGAACAACGTTCACCCGATTTGAAGCAGATGAAGACCAGAACTGAAGACCCCCCAAAAAACTAATGGTGGATTTCATGGTTTTTCTACTGCGACGTCTTTGACCACTGTTCCCTAAAATGACTGTCAACAGCTATTGATATTATGCCCTATACACCGTACACCAAGGAACATATTCTGTATAAAAGTATCAGTGAGAACCCTATAATTCATCTTCTGTGTGTCTCTGTGAAAATCAACCCCCCCCCCTCGCCCGGCAAGATGTGTTTCCCAGAGCACACTTCTTAAACCAGATGACATTGCTTCAAGCTTGTGTGGCTGTCAAGGCAGGTGTGACTGACCAGTGATTCCTGTAATACAGGACATGTTTCGGACTAGTGAGGTAACTACGCGAAATGACGGAAATTGTTTTGAATAAAGAAGGTATTTCATACGTCAAACGTACGTGAACCTGTTCATCGATTGCTTGCGGCCATTACCATTGCAATAAAAAAACCGGACCATGGAAAAGATGAATTCAATCGTGCTCGGACCCTTTTTGTTATTGTTTATTGCATTTTCGTTAGTTGATAGGAACAACGCTTCAAAAATGATCATCCTCAAAGCTATTTTCATATCATTCTTAATCACATGCAAAGCTGATGAGGAGGATGATGACTGGAGCTCTTTCGGTGGGTTCTCGGATATATCCACACGCTCTATGAGCCCATCATCATTCCCCCAATTTCCCACTATATCATTCCAACCATTCCCTTCCATAAAAATGCCAAGCTTGAACTCATTTGGTTCATTTCCATCTTTCGCTTCACTGAACCCTAAAAGCTCATCGTTCGCTGCAAGTTTTGCAGGCTTCCAAGAGGATGATACAAACAAAGGACGCCAGAAGAGTGAGCTTCTAACTTCACCAAAGAGTTTTTTCAGAGAAAGTTTATTCGGTTGTCAGTTTGCATGTATCCCTCCTGTACTGAACACTGGAAACTGCGGTTAGTACTCTAACGCACCCCCCTCATCTCATCTCACTATATTATCCACAGATTGCTCGAAATCATCGGCGGGTTTGTCAACTGGTTCGGAAACGCAGTTCTCCCAGTTTCCAGCCATGTCAACCAACTTCCTCGCCGATTCTGATATTAACCAGTTCACAACAAAGTTTCCGACGCTCGACAAAAACTTCCTCAATAACGCCTTTTCCTCGGCATTTGTCAAGTCATCGGCGTTATTTGGCCAAAATGAACGCGTGAAATTCCCTGCACTCGAACCACTAGACTCCCCTGGAAGCCTGTCTGGAGGGTTTGCGTTTACCCGTCCGGAAACCGTTCAAAACTCATTGAATGCGTTCACCTTGGAAGAGCTGTCGCGCTCAATTTCATCACAGTAACCATGATGCCAGCCAATGAATTTTTCATGGTCGCGAATTTTATATTTCAGATTGAATCTCAAGTCGAATGAAGTATTATCAAAACTGTCGCAGCTGACCGTTGATGGGCAGAACTGCAGCGTCCCTCACGACAGGTGTGCTTTCTACAAATCATATGACTAACTTGCGTGACCCCTCCGCTGTTTTAGACCAGTCATGTCGTTGGACAATCCGTTTGTCAATGTCGCGAAACTGCCACCGTGTGCTCGAGGAAAGTACCGCAGCATTGACGGTTCCTGCAACAATCCAGCATTTCCCAACCGAGGCAAAGTTAGCACCAATTACTTGCGGTTTATCCCATCGTCATACGCTGATGGTGAGACTCCGCAAAACTGGAAACTACGCCAATAACCAGCAAGATATATTACTTAGGAATTGCTGAACCACGGAGGGCCGAAAGTGGTAACGAGCTACCGAGCCCTCGACTAGTTAGTACAACAGTTGTTGGAGCTGAAAACAACCCATCTAATGTATACACCCAATTGGTAAGTGATGATACAATATCTGAGCGCAGATTTAGGCTATGTATGGGTAATCCAGTGTTGTTTCTTTATGCTCAGTTGGCAAATTTTGGACAATTTATAGTAAGTTCAGTCACACAATCCCATTTACAAGTCACCCTAACAGTTTTCACTTTACTAGGCACATGATTTGACCGTGAGTCCCTGACCAAGTCTTCAACGTGTAGAACCGTCACACTGTTTATACCGTAACCTTGTAGAGTGCGCCATCGGTGAAACTCGCTAACGGCAAATCACCAGAATGCTGTAAACCAAATACATCTCACCCAGAGTGCTTTCGTAAGACAGCCTGATTGTTCTGATATAATTCTACTTACCAATTTCTGCTATGCAGCCATCGCCATACCTGCCAATGACCGCTTTTACTCCACGTACGAAAACGAGCCCTCTTCGATAATGTAGTTCATAGTGTTGTTTATCATGTCGCTTATAGAACATCTCCAAGACAGACTTGCATGGAGTTTGTCAGGAGTGTGCAGGGAACCCCACCCGGTTGCACTTTAGGCGCCCGAGAACAACTCAACCAAATCAGCTCGTTCATCGATGGCGCGCAAAGTTCGTTGACTTTTTTTGATACCTTTACCGTGACTCCATAAGACTGTTCACAGTATATGGGGATTCTACAAGCCGTGTCAGTGCGCTGAGAGAAAAACGTAGTGGTATGTTTGATGCTTGACTATACAACTCGGAGGCAGTCCAAAATATTTGTCATTTAGGGCTTCTCAAAGTTGCGAGAAGTAACGGCCGGTATATCATACCTCCACCTGGTCCCTCACTCTGTGTGGAGGTCAACACTACCAAGCCATGTTTTCATGCTGGTATGGTAACCCCTGGCTCAATATAACAGTACCCTGAACCATCCATTATCGCTTTTCAGGTGATCCACGATTACATGTTCAAGTAATTTTTCTCTAACCTAAAAAACCAACTTGAACGTGTTTTTCTTATTTTCTGTGCTGTATAGATTGGTCTGACGGTTCTCCATGTCATGTTTCTCCGTCATCACAACAACATTGCTCGTGATCTGCAAGCTCTGAACCCCAGCTGGAATGACGAGACTTTATACCAAGAAGCCAGAGCTATAGTTATCGCTCAGCTACAACACGTAACATACAACGTTAGTTTTTCAGTTTTCCTTCACATTCCATGAACACTCTTATTGTATTAGGAGTTTTTGCCCGTGCTACTTGGGCATGATCATTTGGCTGAGCAAGGCTTGCAGTTACTCACGAAGGGACGTTTTGATGGATATGACATCAACACCAACCCGGCTATTTCCAATGAATTCGCTGCAGCAGCATTTCGAATCGGTCACACAATGGTATACAGTAGTCACACCTTGAACCTTTGCGAATCTCGTTAATTTATGCGAACATAGTATAAAGTTTCGAGTTTTTTATGCAGGGTTCTGATCTGCACTCTTAACAGTCTGCATTCTACTTATTAGGTTTCTAGTAGCTACAGACACATGTCGGGATTGGGACAGCCAACCGGCACGGTGACACGCGTGCAGGATACGTTCTTCAAGTCGACACAGATGTACCGAGAAAACACTGCTGATGAGCTTTTGAATGGAATGTGCCGAGAGCCAGGGAAGCTTGCACAGAACAACGTCGTGACAGACCTATCCGAGATGCTATACATCAACAAAGACAAATTTGGACTTGATCTGGTTAGCATAAATATCCAGCGTGGGCGCGATCATGGCTTCCCTGGATATATGCAATATCGCGCCGCGTGCAACTTACCAACAGCGTCCAGCTTTGAGCAGTTGAGACAACTGGGAGTTTTGAATGACAGAGTAGCTGATCTTTTCCAGAATCTGTACGAGTAAGTAAGCAAGGTTGATTGGAATCAGGTGAATTTTCGATGAGTTGATTCATTGTTTCAGAAAAGTTGAGGACATTGATTTGTACATTGCCGGAATATCCGAACCGCCTCTTCCAGGAGCTGTTGTTGGAGAAACGTTCTCTTGCATGATCTCTGATCAGTTTCGTCGATTAAGAGCGTAAGCAATACTGATATTCCATCGTTAATGATTTAGATTGCATATGTATATTATCAGGGGTGATCGGTTCTGGTACGAGAATGGATTACCCGTAAAATCCCAGCTGACTAACGGTGAGTGTGAAGTCAACTCAGAAGTGAACCATTCATCGATTTGACTGGTCTTTGAATAGCTCAACTGGCCGAAATTCGGAAAACTACTCTCGCTCGGATATTTTGTGACACTAACATCCTTGCCCAACAGACACAGCGCTTTGTGCTACTGGCAGCCTCAGATGAGTATGTTGTGAAAGAGTCTCATCTGCATACCCAGAAACAGAAACCGTTTTTGAAATTTCTAGGAATCCCTTCACTACATGTTCGAATATCCCACCGATTGATCTCGGCGCATGGAAGTCGGCATAAGCATAGTGAAAGGTCTGAAGGAACGAATTGCTGTATTTAAACGGTTTCCCAGTGGACTTTTATCTGAGACTATGGCAATTATGAATGAAAAACAGACTTCCTTATAAGTCTCCGTTTCGGTTCAACGCATAAAAACGAATAAAACTTGTTCTTAGTCCAGATTTATTGCGAAAGAGGCGAACTGGCTGGCTCTGAGTTGTCGGTCCAGTATTCTTGAAGCATTTGACAGCCTGCGCACCAGAGCAGTTCAACCTCAAACAGGAATGGAAGCCACAAACGGTAAAGGCTACATCTGCCCATCAGTTATCCACTACGCACGAATTATGCGTGCCAAGAATCATCGTAATTGATATATCGTCATGGACCTCCAACGCGGGCTTCACTCCAAACGGTGGCTCATCATTTGACAGCCTGCGCACCAGAGCAGTTCAGCCTCAAACAGGAATGGAGGCCACAAACGGTAAAGGCTACATCTGTCCTTCGGTTATCCACTACGCACGAATTATGCGAGCCAAGAATCACCGTGGTCAATGGCGAATTATCGTCAACGTTCCTGGCTATACTCAGACTCTGCGGATAGAAGAATGCCTGAAACCACTCCAGCGATGTCAATATTTTACACCAAAGCTTAACAGCGCTTGTATACAGAAGTATTTCTGTTTCTATGAAGGCTTTCAAGGTCGTTTCACAAATGATCATTGCAGATGGATTTTTCAGCGTCTTCTTGTCTGTGACAAATACAATGGATTCGAAACGGACATTTTCCGGTAAGAACAGTACGCGTACGAAATTAAACAGCAAGATAAGCGCGAACTATACAGAGAAATCGCCTACCGAAATCGCCAGTCCAGCCAAGAAACCATTTCCAGTACGTGTTTTTTAGGATTCCCGTCGCTTGTTCATGCTTCATTCGACCGAAGAACCCAAACACGTTGTCGACATTTTTCCCAGTCATAAATAACATGTCGCCACCACTTCAAGTAATCCATCAAAAAATTGTTCGGCTTCTCGCTGCCCCTATCAACCCCATTCCTACTAACTCAATCCTCATTTTGCCCTTTAAACTGAAGTATGATGTCTGACGGATGTCAATAATGAAGAAACGCAAACAGTATTAAGTATTTTTAATATCAACAGAAGCAGTTAATGGGAATGAACTGAAGAATCGCATATTCGGGTGATGAATCGATCAGGGCCAACTTACGAAGGCGTGAAACATAGCTTAAGAAGATTCTATGAAAAAGGTCAAGTTTACTCGTGGCTCATGCCCAGTCATCCATCAAAACCAGACCTTTTTTTCTCCTCCAACAATGGGTCGGTCAACTCGATTAGCACATCATTTATCGTCGGAACTCAAGATCGAATTACTGGAAAGTTAAAGGGAAACTAATCAGCGTCTCGGCGATGAATTTTGGAATATGTCGTCCAGCGGCCACATCTGCCAGCAATCCTTGCAGATCCAGTTCCAAGCCGGCCCTTGAAAAAGTGCACAGTGAAACTTCAGTATTTTATCATAATGTGGAAAAACGAACTTTGCAAAGGCGTCTTCGATGTTGCTCAAGCAACCAGGGGGAATTCGGACTGTAGTTCCAGTCAGTACAACCGAGTCCGCCTCTGTCAACGGTCCAGAATCGTTTAGGAAGATGCTGGTGAGCTGATATGGATCGTCAACAAGGTTCAGCTGAAGCTCCTCGAACCGCTTACTGACACGTCTATCGCATGTAAACCGACCACCCATGTAGATGACTTCCAGAAAGAGAAGAATGTCCGAATTACGAACGATAATCCGCTTGAAAGCTTGCATAAAACCAATATCCATTGGAATCTGAGCGCTGGAGTTGGTGAGAAGAAGATCAACAGTTCGAATATCCAATCCAGTCCAATGGCTCTGCACGAGCATGTTGAGCACTAATGTCTCATCAGATCCACAGGGTTTGAACGAGCCATTGAGATGAAGCAGTTCAACTTCCGGGGTGACGAAGCGAGTCAGCAAAGAGTGCAAATCTTGGCTAGGTAGAGCCAACTTTCCATACCTCATTGGCTGCGGCAATTCCTCAATCTCCAGTCGGACATGTGTCCGTAGAGCTTTGACTCCTTGCAGAATCTCAAGCCATCTTTTACAGACGCTGAAAAAACATGAAGTTTTTAATTTGTGTATGTTTCAAAGATCTTCCTGGAAATACAACACCTCTTGATTTTCTCCCTCGTGACTGAGTCAAGCTCCAGGAAAATCATGGTGAGCAATTCCGTGGGCAAATCGCAGATTTTTCTGCAAGAAAAAAAATGCACTGATGAAGCAAGCAACAGCTGTGCAGTAAGATCTATACGAAGAATGCTCGCAGAGACGTGGGTTGAAGAGCAGAGCTCCAAACGATATCTCGATTTCAAAAGACCTTACAAAACTGGATAGCAGTGAAGATTGACTCACATTCCAAGGTTTCCGTTTTTGCCGTCTTCATCCATTGTTGAGCTGATCAACTGGTCCATGCATTCGGACGATCCAACGGACTCGTTCAGAAATCTCGGAATTCCACTGAAAATTTTCTCCATTTCTATCCAGAAATCGACAATACGACGGCAATCAGTGTTTCTTGATCAAGTTCACGAAGCTTCAAAAGTTCTGGTTTCTGAATTCTGATGTGAGGGAAACTTCTTTGAAATTTCGCTTGTAATATCGATCGACCAGCAGCTCACCCACCACTTGAACCACACTGGGTCCGGGTCAGCGGGCACGGCAAAGAGATGTGGTTTGAAATGGGCGATTGTAAGTTCGTAAGGGACCATCCATATATTACGTTGCAAAAAAACGGACTTTTTGGACCCCCTCCCCCCCCCTTCGTTTATTATCGTTTGTTCGCGGGATACCCCC
>JAQIWT010001011.1:0-13092 GCA_034696485.1 Isohypsibius dastychi | reverse complement strand
CCTAATTCCCGGTGTCTGCTTGAGCAACTTGGAGCACGCCCTTGCTCAGTTCGTCATTCCGTATTTCGATAAGATATGAAAATTAACTGTTCACTCTTTTAAGGGCTGGCTTGAAAGTGGATCTACAAGAATTGCTGGCGGACGTGGCCGCTGGACGACAGATACCAAAATTCATCGCGGACACGCTTATTGACTCGGATGAGGCTTCCTATTATCTGGCTCGTCTAATTCAGGTAAGCTCATTCCGGAGCAGTCCATGCGCTGTAGGTTACCGCGTTCCCGTGGAACCTCGAATGGAACGCGGTAACCTATGCGGAGTGTAATGCGATTTCATCTTGGAGCGCAGTTTCACCTGGGGAAGTAAGGGGGTAAAGCATGTCCGCCATTCGGCGTACCCATAGAAATCTAATCAGAAAATTCTGTTCATGTATCGTTTACATAATTTTGCTACTCTGTTTACTGTAATCACACTGTACAGTAGTCTCACTGTGCTGTAATCTAACGCAAACTACGTGAGAGGGAGACTGACTTAAGAATAAAAGACTCGGCGCATTAATTAGATTATCATCCAAGGAAAACCATACTATTTTCTACGGTATGGTAGGCAGATGTGATTTTTTGAAAATGTTGAAGGAACGTCATGGCTCATGGAACAGAGCAGACATGAATTCCAGACTTCGGATACTTTAGAATCCGAAGAACGAACTTACTACAAGCAAACCACAGATTGTTTCAAAATAAGCGACCAGTCACATGTCGTAGAGTACATTCTCCAAGTAAAATAACCAGATTCTCTACGCTCTGATATCCGGAGTTCCAGACAGCAGGCAGGTATCATTTTTTCCTAAAGTCACTTTTCGGGCGGACACGCAAGCGCGGTGTCAACAATGAGTTGCCTGCTCTGTTCCATGAGCCGTGACGATCCTTCAACATTTTCAAAAAATCACATCTGCCTACTATACCGTAGAAAATAGTATGGTTTTCCTTGGATGATAATCTAATTAATGCGCCGAGTCTTTTATTCTCAAGTCGGTCTCCCTCACAGTCACACGTAGTTTGCGTTAGATTACAGCACAGTCAGACTACAGTGTGATTACAGTAGTAAACACAGTGGCAAAATGATGTAAATGACACATGAACGGCCTTTTCTGATTATATTTCTACGGGTACGCCGAATGGCGGGCATGCTTTACCCCCTTGCTTTCCCCAGGTGAAAATCTGCGCTCCGACGCAGATCCGTACATTGTCTGGGTAGTTTCCCCTCCCCCTGAACGCGAATTGGTACTCGCTCATGGCCTTGTGGTTTTCAGGCAATGGAAGAAGATGCTTACCTCCGAGATAATGAGAATGATCTGCACATGCATGGGGATCACTGAATTCGTGTTCGGAGGAGAACAAGTTGGTCTGGTCGAGACGGATGAATGTGTGTTTCCATTTTATCAGAATCTTTGTGAACTATGTTTCAAACATGCTGGCTCAGTGATTTTCGTGAACCCTAGCAATGCGCTTTACGGTATCGTCCCAGTGATTTTATTCTCACGAAAATAACGCTAGCAGATATAAAGCTTCTCGACACCTTTCAGATTTTCCATCGATTCTGGAATGGTCTTCCGTCCGTGACAAGTATAAAAAGTTACGACCGACCGCTATTCACCTCACTTCGGTACCATCTAGATAGCGGAAGACCTATGGATCTGGATCCTTAAGGTGATATAACCAAGAAGGTTTTCAGTTTTGATAGAGAGCAAACACGGACTCCAAATTTCTTTTACTGAGTTTGCAATGTCGCGGATTCGACATCTCTTTGTTATCACTGGATTCAGAACAAAAACTCCAGTGGCATGATTAAAATATGGATATACACCATATTCTCATTATAGGAACCGGGTTTTCAAGTTGTTGTAACGAGTAAAACAACAACAAATTTCTTGTAGTAAGATGTTTATATAGCGAGTACTGTACATGGTGGAAACTACGATCCCAAAGTAACCTTCTCTCCATACTGACTATCCGTCAAAATCTTGATATTTGGTGACCTTTTCTTCGAAACAACAAAATCAAAATCCTCGACTTTCTTCCAGTTCTCATTTCCCTCCAAATCAAACATCGCATACTCCAAATCCTTCCGCAACTCCGGATACTCCACATTATACGGCGCCACTTGAATCCCCATACAGTTCTCAATAATTCCTCCACTTTGAAGATGCACATACAATTTCAGTTTCGACGAATCATGAACCCTCAGCTGCTGACAAGCCAGTGATAACGTACAATCGTAACACTTCACCACAAAAACCGAAGTCCTGACTGGCGCCGAAATAATCGTACACGACTGGAGGTTGATCAACTGAAGCATCGCTGATGTTCCCTTAATGACAATCTGACAATTCTTCAGATCCTCCAAAATCACATCTTTTCCAATCACAGAACCCCGATCCAACTCTTTTCGTTCATTTTCCAACATCCTTATCACCAACGAATTCTCATGCACCACACTAGGCTTCGCAGGAACGAAATCAGGAACGGACCCACTGGAAGAAATTTCATGTCACATTCAACACAATGTTTCCAAGCTAAAAGTCTTACCTTGATGGGGCTGATGGTTTTTCTGGAACTTTTTCTGGAATTTCTTTTATTCGCTTGCGAAAAGTGAATCCTTGGGAAGAGCTCTTCTCTTTCTGTTGGTTTCTCAAAATAGCTTCAGCATTTTTGAAGCGTGACTGGAGTATCCTCTGTTCGAAGGACGGGAGGTAGCTGACAATATCGGTGAATGAGCTCTGGAGTCGTTGTAAAGAAGAACTGACAGAGTCATCAATTCCGTTTTCAGAGTTGGCGAGGAGTGCTTCGATCGAGGAGAGATCGTTTTTTATGGATTGAACAAGATCAGTAGTTGAATCACGGTTTGTCAGCTGTTGAGGGAGGGCAGGTCCGGTGGCTTGAAGGCTGAGTTGGTCGACGAGGTCTGAAGGTTCGACGATGTTTTCAGATAATTCCGCCATCCAGCCGAACGCCGAGCCCAGTAATAACGGGAGATCACGTAAAGAGGAATAAAGAAGGAATTTCCAGAACGACTCGAAATTTCCAGTGGCGTTTGTTTACTTTTCACCAGCTCAATTAGCAGACCCCCAAAATCACTTTGTTGCGTGGGGGAGGGGGCCTTCCAGGTAGACCATCCTACGCTGCACTTAATTTTTGGTTTGTTGTGGTTCTTCAGAAAATATTTTGTGGAGTGCTGCTTGCTCTTTCTTTCGACTTTGAGCGTGATTATCCATGCTGTGTAAAATATGCAAGATCCAGAAAATAATTTTGTGGAAGAGTTGGTCAGGCGGAGATTGACGGAAGAAGTTGCAAATGCAGTTCATTTGATTCAGTCGGAATATGATCGAGAAAAAGCTCCGATTGTCAGGTAAGAGTTCATTCAGAATTCCCAGCTCGAAAACCAATATTTAAATTCGGTTTGCAGTAAAAAATCAGGTGAAGATTTGTGTTGTGTGATGGAATCTGTATTCCTCCATGGACTTCGACCAAATACTTGGGCTCTCAAAGTAAGTTCAAATCTTGTATGATTTTTAATATTTTCTCGTAATTTTAACATTTGCCTGATGTTCAAAAAATGTATTTTTAATGTGTTGCGTAGTTTTCCTCTGCGTTTGGAGTCTCCAAATCGTCGGTGGTGGAAGTAACGGTGAGCCTCGCTTTCAAATTCATTCAACCGGAAGTGACTTTTCTTTGTTTGAAAACTCGACGCTTCTCTCGAATCTGTTCTCCAAAATTACATTCATTTTATTCCGTAGAATTTTTGGGGACTGGTGAGCGGAATTAGTCATCGGGACGTGATGCAGAGGGTTACGGCTGTTCCAGAAGCCAAAACGGAAGTGGCGAAATGTCGCGTGAGTTACATGATCTCTCTCGTGATTTTGTGTCTTTGTTTGTGTTTGTTCCCTTATCTTAATTGTGATTGATATCATTATGTTGATTTTAGGTGTGGATGCGATTGGCTTTGAATGACGGATTGCTCCAGTCGTATTTAATCGCCATCTCAAATAATCTCGAACTGAATGAGTAAGTCGGATTCCTGTTGGTCCTAAAAATTTCCAAATCATTTTGTTGTTTGAAATGAATATTCGAGAAAGAAATTGATTATGTAAATGGATGAAAAAACGAAAACTTTTCAAGTGCGAAAATCAGCGATAAAAAATTCAAAATAATGCTGCTTCTTATCCCCATTCCATTTTTCTGACTTCCGGTGACCTGGTGTTGTTTGGATTTTCAGGTCTTATTATCAAACGTGGGCGTTTTTGAGAGATCGTGACTCGGTTGATCTGATTCAGAATCTTCTGCTTGGTATGGTTTTATGACTTCCATTTAAACTTTTGTTCATTCCTTATTTAAAGGCATTTTCTGATTTTTAGGTCTACAGAGTTTCATTTTCAAATTCGAACCGGTGAATGATGATTTCAGTCGTTGGGAACGTCGAGCTTTGATTTTGGCGGGACTGATTCCGGATCCCAGTTATTCTCGTGCGGAGAAACCCTTCGCCCAAAGTACGTACCGTAGGGTATATTTTATTCATTTCCGATTGATGTACGAGATTAGTTTTTCAGGTCTCTTGAATTTAACACTTCGTTTCTGCAAAACAATAATTGTGTGCGCGATAATTGTTCAGTTATTTCTACCGACCGTGTTTTTGAACCGGTGCATTCCAAAATACAAAGAAGTCCCTTGTTCACAGCAAGAAATTCAAATCTTTTTTGTGATATCCGTACACTACTTGTGTGAAAATGCGTAGTGGTGTGGTGTGGTGTGGTCAAAGTCGAGGTGAAATTAAGATCAATCCGGCCAATTAAAACAACTGATTCATAACAAGTGTTCACCTAGAATTACGGAATATTATCTGTTGATGTTTTTCTGGCTCATCTTCCAGCGCTTTCTCCCGGAATTCCTGACAACTTTGTTCACTTAACTGCCTTTTTCAAAAAGTTTTTTTTTTGCATTCTTGTTCTGGTTTGTGTAGACTTGCACGAGGTAAATTGCTGAGCTATGAAATTGACATCCACAGAGCCTCGGACTGAATTTCACGTCAATTTCGTGGGGTTTTTTTGAACTGCCATTGAGTCTTAGGTCTGGAAGAAATTCTATTCTTCTTTGATTTCTCGGTCATGTGAATTAATTGTATGTTTTTCCAGGTTTGCCGATAGTTCGAATAGAAGAAGTCGTCCGCGTCGTTGAAAATGACCAAACTGACAATTCCGAGTCCACCGATGATTTGACTGATTCATACTCGAACACGTCCGAAACTCCGGCGACTTCGTTCAGCTTCCTCTCCACTTCCGCCGGTCTCAAATATTGCTTCCGACGTGGATTCCAACATTCCAACAATCATTCCTGCCATCCATCATAATGTCCATGAAATCGAAGGACCTGATCACGAACTGGATGCCATTTTATGTTTGACGACTGTTAGCGACCGGAAAAGTGGAAGAAGTCCAGTTCCGGCACCGGCCACCGGTGAGTTGAACGGTGAAATATCTCAAGAAGATTATTGGAACGAGACTTCGAAAAATAACTGACTTCAAAATGGAGTGAAATTTAAATAAAATTAATGCATGTTTTTCGGGATTTTCGTTCTCAATTACTTTTATATTATTCCTTAATTATTCCTGTACAGATAACTTTATCCGTTGTATGATCTAGCCTTTTTTTATTTAGTCATCGTTTTTCAGCTTTTGACACCGTTTTTTTAACAATTTCGACTTTGTTCTAGTAACCATTTATTTTGTCTTCAAACAAATACAATTACCACAGAATGAACTTTGTATTTTCCACATTCAGAATGACACGACTTCCGGTCCAACCATTGATCCCAGTCCGAGCATTTCAAATCCCTTACCGATTTCCACAAGGACGTCTTTGAATCGGCTTGGTGACGGTCTGCTTGATGAAAGCTTCTCATCCGGACATTCCGGAAATTTGTTGACGAGGAATACTGGATGGTCGTCTTCATTTGAAGACTCTCTAGACGCCCTTCGACCGACTTCCGCCAGAAAACATCGCTCCGATACAAGTTCGTATTTAAAGCAAGTTATTGCTCATAAATTTCCCAAAAATTTGACACAGAAGCACTTTATTTATTTTTTTACACTATCTCCTCCGTTATGATGCTCTTCTCCGTTAGCAGTCATGAGGCCTGCTGTTATTCTTCGATATTTGACATGAAAAGTTTTAGATAAAATATATCGATGTTTTTTCGGTTCTTTTTCATACTATTTTAGCTTCGGAATAATTTGATGAAGATCTGCTGTGGTTGAAAATCGGAATAGTCGAAGCAAAATTATGCCGTATTTTGAACATTGTTTCTTGTTTTAGGGCAGAGTTTCGATGACGTCGTTCAACGGGGAGTCGCGCTAGCAACTTCGACCGGATTTTCCAGTTCGCTGGGAATCGGATCATCTCAATTCGCTCAGATGGTGAACGATATTCAAAGTGCCAGCAGTACGACAACTACACCGAATCTCTCCAATTCTGGGGTGAGTGATTGTAATAGACTGAATTGTGGATGGATTGTGGTGAAGTCGTCTTTGAATTGAGCATTCTTAACAGTTTAACAGCTAGACGATAAAAATCTTCGTTTTGTGCCTTTGAAAAAAATCGATGTGCGTTCTAACTTTAATTGTATAGTATTAGGTGTAACGGTAGAAAATGGGTGGGAATCGCAACGATGTCTCGTAAGGCGACTTAATTCTACATCTTCGATTAAACTTGAGAAAAACCTTTCATGGAACTGGAGCTGACTGATGTAGAAAAAGTTTTTTTATCAGAAATTTGTTGAAAGATTTGGAGTTCTTTTGAGATTAACCCTTTTTCCAAAGTTTCTTTCGAACAATCCCACCGGAAACGTGGCATCCACAGAGTAGCCTGCTGAATTGAACACTGAATCTCGAATACCAACGTAGAGTATGTTGAAAATTGGTTCAGGAACCGGTGCTCGAACTGTCCAGTTGACCTTCATATGTAAGAATGAGCAGTGACCAATTTGTGGACAAAAAGTGTAATATTTGCTGATTGGTACACCAGTTGTACAAGATGTCTTATCTCGTTTTCAGTTTTTTTTCCAAGTTAGTGCTTGGTTCCACGAAATGGTTGTGAAATTACGCTTGAACTAATTCGAGATGACTGTCCGCTTTTCTACATAATTGCTCATTTAGTAAAAAAGGCGAAACATAACCTTGCTGAGTGGCAGGCAGTAGGGTTTGGACGAAGTGAAGATGTCTGATCTCCTGAAATCGCTTGTTATCTTGTCATTTTTCAATAACTTCCTTGCCGAACTTCCGTTTTTCTTCGTCGTTTGTGATTGGATCATGTTAACTATGTTAATATTATGCCTGCCATTCTACTAAGTGTTTTATTTGATAGACGCTCTCAACCGACGGAGATCATGGCTTTGAAGTGTTGGATAGCAAGGACTTTGTATCCAGTCGAAGTCTCGAGGTATTGAGGATTTGAAGATGTTCAAAGTTCTTTTTTATTAAATTTCAGGGTAAAAAACGAGAACTTTTGGTCAGGATTCCCGTTGAAAGAGGAATGAGCGCTCAGCATTATAAATGCGGTGGCTGCTCTAGAACTCTGGCTCTTGGTAAGTTTCTCGCACTTTTGCCAGAAATCGTCTTATACTTTCCTTTAGAAATTCGAGTTCACCTGTAATCCGACTTAAAAAAAATGCATAAATAATTTATTGAATATGAAACATTTCGTTTTGCTTCAGTTCTCAGTTTTTATTTTTGAGCCGATCGATTAATTTGGTTTCTTCTATTTTTAGGTCGAGAGAATTCTCGACTTTGCAATTTTGATCGGCTTTATTACTGCCTGGAATGTCATATGAATGACGAGAGTATCATCCCGTCTCGACTTATACATAACTGGGACTTCCGGAAGTATAAAGGTTCGAACTTCATTTTTGGTTCCGAAAAATAAAAAAATGTGGAATTTAACTTCAAATTGTCTGTTTTTTAGTTTGTTCGTGCGCCAGGGAATTGATAGAAGCCATCGAATGCAGTCCTCTTTTCGACCTGAAAGAAATTAACCCAAAATTGTACATTCATATCAAGCAAATGGAAGATATCCAGGTACGATTTATGGAAATTAATTTCTGGGTAATTTAGTTGTCGATATTTTGTAATGAGTGCAATCATGGTCTCTCAAAAATATCGAGTCATCATTCGATAACTCTATTGTACTTTCTGAACGTGTTTTCTCGAATTCTGCAGTCCGCCAGAGTACAACTCCAAATTGTGAAATCATGTTAATGGACTTGCGAAAAGAAGACATTGAGAGTACGAACAAATTCTGCAACAAGATCTGGCAAGCGTTTCATTTTTGTGAAGAGACATGGAAAAATCTCAAGTGGAGGTCACCAGGTCGGAGAGAGGAGCGAACGGAGTTTGATTGATGAGTGGATTTTGAGCAGCTTGCGGAGACTGGTGGAGAATTGTACAGTTGGGTTGGAGACGATGGAGTTGGATGTGGCAGCGGAGAGTCTTTACGCGTTCTGGTATGAGGACTTCAGTGATGTGTATTTGGAATGCGTCAAGCCGGCTCTGAAAATAGGCATGTAACTTTTTATCATAAACCCAATTGCGTTTTTAATTTGAGTTTCATAATGTCGTGTTTGTACTTCTGAACTTTATTCGCGGAATAAAAAATTGTACCTGTTTTTTTTCGATTTAATCATTCTTTCTCTCACTTCCAATAGAATAACTTCAAGATTCCTGTTTCTGTGAACTTTTTGTTGTTCTTTATTTAGTTCAATTGATATTGAGTGGGTGAGAATCAGTTGCGTTTTTCCTTAAATTTTAGTGAAATGCTCTGAAATTCGTACCGATATTAGAGTTATAGTTCCAGTCTAATCCAATTTATCCAAAATATTTTGTTTCGTTTTTCCATTCTTTTCAGACAGCTCCCCAATGTTGTTTGATAGTGATGGTGGCATTTTTTCAGGTCAGACTCGCATTCGCCTCACTGAATAAGCTCAACGGTGCTCAACATTTTCGACGTCTATCTCCGTCTCATCAGTATTTTCATGCCGAATCTCGCGTAATAACTTTACCAGCGTCTTCCCATACCGATCAACCATTGATCGTAGAGCATCTGTATAGCCCACTTCCCCAATCCAAACGACATCCAAATTTCCCACTCCGGTGACCTTTCAAATCTCGACTCGGACATGAAAACCATATTTGCGATTGGAATGCAAGTCAAAAAGATCCGTGCTCAGTATGGGTTGGGTAAAGAGCAGGTTCCTCTATACGTTGAACTTCCAGATGAGAATCTCAGGTCTGATTTGGAGAAATTGTCGGAATATTTGAGGATCTTATCGATATCGAGTAGTTGTGAGTTCTTAGATGCATCGAAGAAGCCGGAAGGATGTGCGGTGGAGATTATAGAGAACGGAGGGAGAATATTTGTGCAGCTGGAAAATGCGGTCGATTTTCGGATGGAGTTGGAGATATGAGAGTCAGTTGGGAAAACTGAGTGGGAAGTTGGCCAAAGAAGAAGAAGAAGCGTTGAGTGGGAACAGATATTCGAGTGGGTCTCAGTTGTACCGAGATAAGGTGGTGGGAATGCTTTAGAGTTGAAGAAGAAGATGGCAGAAATACCTGGGATAAGAAATTTGATTGCGGAGTTTGTGAATCGCTGATGAGTTATCTTGATGATTGGTGTGATGATGATTTTGAACCAAAAAATACTTAAACTAGCTACGATTTTATCTGCTACGATTTCGCTCATGCAATTGCTGTTTATCAGGATAGGGTGAAACAGTGATGAAAATCTGCAGGAACATAAAGCATAATTCTTCGTAGTTTCTATTGTTTGCCAAGTTGCAAATTCAGTCAGGTATCGCGGTCTGCGTATCCTGCACGTGAAGATTTTATCGCATTTTCACAAGCATGCCCCTAATCAACTGCTCCTGGCTGATCACCCCCCCCCCCCTTCTTCTCTGCAGACACGGTAAACTGGCAAATCACGGTTAACTGCAACATTCTGGTTCGAATACACGACGTTCGAGAAACCGGATCAGTTTGACGCGCTTCGAAATGGTCGGGCTTCTGATATAATGAGGCATCTAAGAAATTCTATCTATCGTGAAGGCACGCACACATTTGAAAAAACAAACCACGGTAGTCTACTATTTCTCCGAGTTTAGTCCAAAGGCCGGTGCCTATTGTGCCTGGCCGGTTTTAATGTGCCCGGCCACATTTGCAGCTTCATGTTCGACGCCGTACCCGCTGCTATTGGATCAAGTGTATCAAGAATCACATAAGACCTTATGAAGTTGAAATTTATTGAAAGTGAGATCAAAATCATGCAACCATTTCCATATTTCAATCATCGGAATCAATGTATCTGTGCAGTTGAATGCACAGATGTGTGCAGTAGACTGCACATATCACCCGGATTACAAGAAAATCTCGCTTAATTTAGGACGGTTTGACTGTTTGTGGCCAGGCACATTAAAGCCGGCCAGGCACAATAGGCACCGGCCCTCGTACGCAAGATTTAACCTCCGCTCCCAAAGAGGTTTTTTTGGTCGGTGGTACCTGCTCGGTACCGGGAAGCCGTGGATGGTGTCTCAAGCCTGACAACTGATTCCCATTTGTTCAGTGAAACCGAATGAACTCTTACTTTGTTGGCAGGTCGTAATTTAGGTGACTACCTGAAGGAGCACAAGCTCAAGAAGGGAGCTCAAATACGAGCAGTTCGGCAGTTGACCAATGGCGTTGCATTTCTGCATGAAAACCGCATCGTCCACACTGATTTGAAACCGGAAAACATCCTAGTAAAGAAATTGACCTGTGGGAAAACCGTGCTGAAGATTGCTGACGTTGATGATCCGGTATTTTTGGCCGGTTCTCGCACTCGTTCTTGTAACATTGAAACCATGCGCGGGACCATTCTTTACATGTCACCAGAGATGGCTGCCAAGTACGAGTTTAGATATATGCCAAGTGACAGATCATATCCTGCAGTGGGACGGAAAACCGATATTTGGAGCCTTGGATGCGTTTTTCTGGACATCGCAGGTTTCGGATCAGTACAACGAAGACAGATGAACAAAGGCGACTTTCCTAAGCAGTACTTCTCCATCTTCTTGAGTGACCTTGCAGAAGGAAAGCTCCCGGTGGTTGACCCTAGAATCAATGTGCATCTGCATGACCTTATTATACAGTGCTTTAAGCTTGATCCAGAAAAACGACCAACGCCCGAAAAGATACTTCGCCACATATTCTTGAACTCTGTCCCCCAGGTGCGTCTAAGGCGTATTGTCAATCTGCAGATCAGGCTGGCTGTTCAGTTCCAAGCTGTAACAGATATGCGGAGTTTTTCGGCATGGAAGCCGTGCTTGTTTGTCTGTCGGACACCTGCCCTGCTGGCTGATCAATTAGAATTTTTCAGATATGCCAAGCAGCAGATCTTCGGCTTGGCAGAAGTCGACTATACTCGTACCTTTATTCAGCTCCATGAAATTTTTCGACGAAGCCGCTCCGTATTGTTGACCTTATCGCTCTTCAAACAGCTTTGAGCACACACTCCAGCGTTCCGCTTTTTCTAGCTTTTTTGAATCGTACCGTATCAACTACTCGAAGAAAGGCAAACAAATTCGGCTAGGTGCGTTATCATTGTTAAACAGAATATTCCAACTTGGAAATTTGCTCTCGAAGGTTTCTTTGCATAAACGCTGTGTACAGTGAGTTTCCAAGCTGCAAGCCTGATAAATTCGTTTTCGATTGCTGAAAAGCTCAAGCGAGAATTTCACACTCATTGGTTTCATGCGCAAACTTTGCATCGTTCCATGTCGTACAAACTCTGCTTAAATCCGAATTGCCATTTTCAACTGTTTTAGTTTCGCAGTTCAGTTTTGTTGCTACCTCACTTGAAACAGGGAATATCCCAGGACCTACTCTCTGTCGTTACCCAGAACAACGTATTTGAATGTAAGTACGTAATCAACAGTGCCTTTTCACGGAAAAATTCATATTGAACTGGGTTTTCCAGCGATAGTTGGGGCAGGCTCTCTCTGAGGTCAGCATTCCCATTGTTGTTGAATAATGAGGCAAAGTTGTTGAATAATCAATAGACTTGTGCTTATGCGCGTTTTAAACACCCTGAAAGTCCTTAATAATACTTCTCGTCCAGTAGTTCTCTTCAGAATTGAAAACATAGATAAGAATTATCATCAACGTTTTTGAGGCCGTTCAGATTTTTGAAGAGAAGTTATGATCTTTCAAATGAGCTCGTTTGTTGAGTGACGTTGCTTATACAGGTGGCGCAACTTGGCCCAATAAACAATATTATCTAGAAATTATCTGATTGCCTCAGCCAAATCCCTGTTTGTATGCTCAAATGCTTGCTATGCGGCATGATTTCACTGGGACTTTCACTTCAACAAATTTTCAGGCAGGTAGAAGAAGGGGGATTTATCGACATACATTTAATGTTCGATTACATAGCTTGCGAAAAATTCATATGAGGATTATTTTTCTATGTCGTGGATTCACTAAGCGAGGATTATTTCCAAACGTGTGTGCCTATTGCAACGAGGGCTTGGACGAGTACGATCCGTACTCACTTTCAAAATGAATATGGACTCACTTTGCATTTTGTGAAATTTTTCTGAATTATAAACACCCGCATCCAAACTTGAACTGACCATAACATCAACAGCTTGTAAGGAAAAAATGAGACAATTTCCATAAAAAAAAATTGTAAAAATAAAAATAATCGGCGCTAATTCAGATAAGGATAAATGAGACGATTATTATGAAAATTCTAAACAAGAACAATAATCCAAAGCAAGAAGGCAAATTCATTCATTGATATCAAGACTGCCCAAAGAAGCATTTAAGTCGAACTGGGATGTCTCTGCAGCGCTGCCTGATTGCGAAAGTTCATCCTCTGTATGCTCCACCATCTCTTCGTCGTCGCTCCATGTCCTCTCTTCACATAAGACATTTTTCAATTCCACAAATGGGACAGGAAGCAACTATGTTACTGAGATGCGGAAGATCGAATGGGAGGAAATTTCAGCAGAACAAA